>VDFB02288797.1:40189-78908 GCA_007258455.2 Sequoia sempervirens | reverse complement strand
ATTACATTTTAAAATGTTTTTCAAATTAGATATTAGACATGAATTGGATATCCAAAAAAAATCAGATATCTGATTTGTAGTACTTTGGTTTGGGCATTGCTATGGAGCAATGTACTGACACCCAACCCAAAAAAAAGTCAACTTGGGAGTTTTACATTTTTTGGTGAGTTCAAAATGCTACTTTTTTCATGTTGCCACTTTTTGGCCCATCATGATCATGCACATACCCACGTCTAAATTAGGTAGTTATTATTGCTAAGGTGGATCGCTCATTTCTTCAAAGGCTATACACTTATGATTGGGTCAAGTGTTATTTTCTTTAGAAAATTCCTATTTCCTTTTCAATAGGTTAATTATGATTTGATTAGATGGGTTATGAAGCACTTATTTCAAAAAAATATCTTTATGAAAGAAGTATATTAGCATGAAATTAAATATGATTTGTATTCCACTATAAAAACTACAAAGAATGGAAACAATTCTTTCAACACAAACTATTATGTAGTAGTCAATTAAAATGAAAAAGCTTACTCTATATTAGTTAGGATACACAACTAATAAAATGATCTAAAGTTATTTATTTATCCTAGAGGAACTAAGTATTCTCCCCCTATTTTGAAGGAGTTTAGTTTTCTCACCTTCCTGATCTCACTAATATTGTCTACTTATTTTAAAGAGATGAAGGGTCATAACACAACTTTATTCAACCTAGTAAATAGCTTGGTTAATGAAACTTTACAAAAGCAACAAAAAAATTGCTACATTTGGCATTTCATGTTGAATGAATAGTGGTGACAATAATCTACTTATATTTTAATAAAACACTATTTTTATAAGAAGGATTGACATTAAAAAGATAAGTGTTACTTATAGTTTAATAAAACACTATTATAGTTTTACCAACATATACTATTGTATGCTTGCATGGCTTCTCAGTTAATATATGGGGAGAGAAAGAGAGAGATATAGAGATATATGGGAAGAGTGGGGGAAGAAGAGAGGTGGAGATAAAGTTAATGGATAAGGGGATAAGGTGAATAAGATAGAGAGGGAGGGAGAAAAGAGATATAAACAAAGAGATAGAGAGAGAATTGAGAGGGAGATAAAAGAAATAGAGATAGAGATATAGAGTAGGAGATGGAGGGAGAGATGGAGTGAATGAGAGAACATGGGGAGAGAGAGAGAGATAGATAAATAAAGATAGAGGGGAAGAGGGTATAGATAGTGGGAGATATAGAGATATAAGATAGCGGCGAGGGAGAATGTATCATCCCACCCTCCTATATCTCTATCTATTCATTATTTTTATATCTTTATCTCTCTTCCCTCTCTATCTCTTTATCTCCTTTTCTATTTGTATGTTTGTCATTATCTCCCTCTCTCTCTATATTTTCTTCCCTATATTTATCTTTGTCTCCTTAAGTGTGCAATGGGTACATTGAAGAGGTCTTAAAGGAGAATTATCATATCTTTAATCAAATGGCATGCTACCTTGAGCATAACTCCCCAAGGACACATGCCATCCTTGGATTTTTGACATGAAACAACCAATCAAAATTTAGTTTCTCTCTCTCATATTAATATATATTACTATTATATTAAATATATATTATATTAATTATATTTTGTATTATATAAAAATATACTTATTATTAATTATTAATTATAATAATTTTATACTTATTTAATAATTTTGTTAAAGAATATAATATATAATTATAATAAGTTGAATAATTATATTATTTATTATGTAAAGTATAGCTAATATATACTTAACTATATTGTAATTGAATATTAAAACCTATATAAATCCTCTTCCTTTAAATTAATTCACACCTCATCTTATGTTAATCTCATCTCCTTTACTTAGTCACCCAATTTCATAATGATCTTATGAATAATAATTATTAAATATAAGCACCAAAATTTTGAACTTAATTAACATACTGTAAAACCAAATGAAACTAGGTTGTAGCTCGTCAAATTAGAGAAGTGAAAGATCAATACCAGCGCTGAGGAAGAGTTTGGAGTAGTGAAAACAATGTCAATGCCAGCACCAAGGAAGAGTTTGGAGTAGTGAAAACAAGGTCAATGCCAGGGCCAAGGAAGAGTTAGGAGTTAAAACAAGGTCAATACCAACGTCGATGAACAGTTTGGAGGAGTGAAAACAAGGTCAATATTCTAGTTTTTTTTTAATTAATTCCTTGAATTAAGCCTAAAACAAGAATCATACACACCACAATAGTGAGATGAACGAAACAACCCTTGATCATTTTATTCAAAATTTAGATATGCTTGTACAATGGAGAGACATGAGTTTGAATTAATCATATCAATTCAAATGCCAGTACTGTCATAAAATATCAAATCCCCATGAATTCAAAACCTACTATAGAATGACTCAAAACCTAAATTGCATTTTCTCTAAAACCATTAGACTTTACAATTTTCTCTACAACTTCATCTAGACTTGACCAAAAATATCTAACCTACTAACCCATACTTCTGGCATTGAAATCATTCTTATATAAAAAGAAGAAAAAAGCATCAAGCTAGAAAGCATATGTGTCACCAGCCAATTGGACTGCCTTGTGATATTCAAAAAAATTGTTACAACAATCTCCCCATAGAATCTTCTTGTTCATCATGCCCGCTGAGAATAGTTGATGCAACAACAAAAAACTTCAAGAATTTTGTGCCTAGACTATCACCAAAAAACAAAACTAGAATATGTTGTAATAACAATAGTTGGTTTTTCAACTATTAGGAGCCTACTCCTTTTCACTCTTCTTCAGTTAAATATACATTTACCCATTTCTGGTACTCTTCATTAGTTGGCCAATCAAAATTGATCACCTCATTCACCTTAACACTATAAGTTTTGTACTTAATTTCCACCTAATTCGCTTCTCTTTCAAAATACTCCAAAAATGAGATGGTGCTAATGATTTTGTCCATACAGCTCACCAACAAATCATAATCTGAGTTACCCTATTTTTAAGGGTTTTGTAGTCGACACATGATATAAAGGGGCTCTTAGACTTTTTGTGATTATTGTAGCTTGTGTAAGAGGCCCCATGGATACTATTGTAATTGTAGGATGCATGAATAGGGCATAGGATGACAATAAAGAAGGTATAGCTGTTGTCCTCAATATTTTTGTAAAGAAAAGCATGTGAAATGAGAGGTTCAAGCCTAGGTTTCAACAAAACATATATGGGAGATATAATTTTATGAATTTTTATCCATGTGAAGACATAATGGGTTGTTTCTGAACACTGAATATAAATTATACACACACACACACACATATATATATATATGTATATATGTATGTATGTATGTATGTATGTATGTATGTATGTATATGCATTTTTAAATGTAAATGTAAATGTAATTACTAGATGCTCTCCTAGAACAATAAATGCAACATATCATTAAATAAATCTATATCTATGTATATAAATGTGTATTTCTAAATGCAAGTGTAAATGCAAAGAGAATATGATTTTGTAGTGTTATAGATACAACAGATCCATAAATTAATGTAATTGAAATTCTAAAGTATTCAACACATATAATATGAAATCGATCAAACTATTAAACTACATGAGAAATAAATGAAAACAGTAAATGCATATATGCGTATTTGTAAATGTAAGTGTAAAATAAATAAAAATTATGAAAATTATGAAAGAATACAAGGAAAGGTCTCCTCCCTTCTTGGTAGTGATAACCTCCACACACAACCCTTAAAAAATATGAATAGAGGAATATAATATTTCAAGAACTCAAAGTTGATTCTCTCCTACTTGATGCAATTAGTTATTTTATCCTAAAAACATTTATAGTGATTGCTAGAGGCACATAGACCAATTCTTCATAATAGAAGAATATGATCATACTTTTCCAATGATGGAATTATTGGAAAACCTTAGGTTAAATGAATAATTCCTAGCTAAGTTTTTTAAATCATATTCAACCATATAAGAGAACACCATTGCTATGTGTACTTGAATACCATGGAGAAAGGATCTTTGGGCTCTTTCATCAATCATCCTACCTTAAAACATACCAAAATTCTCCTAGCATTTAGACATAAGAAGATTTAAGATGACTTAAAAATAATTTACTACCAAACCTAAACTTATGATGACTTAACCAGGCCTAGTACATGTTGACGCGAAAATAAGACGAGGTAACAGAGCCTTATTGGAAACTCAATTTAAGGGGGACCTTTTACGCTAAACTGAGTAACCTCCAAATTTTTAGATAAGTCAACTTCTTATATAATGGAGTTTGGAAAGGGAAAAGGAAGCGGATATAATAAAATGAAGTCTAACCTAAGGCGATGCACCAAGATTTAATGATGGGCATGATAAATCATAGATTTAAGAGCTTGAATGGTGTTGTAGTGTTCAAGAACATCAGAGACTTAAGATTATAGCCTAGAAAATTCATTCATTGACATAAAATAACATTGCATACATTCCTACTACCAAGAAGAGTCCTTAGAAATGATCTAGGTAAGAAAAATTGCATCCAACATATATAGAAGTTCTCAAATGAAGTGTTAAGACAATAAAAAACATATTTCACAGTCTGATTAAATAGCATGAAAAATAGAAAGGCCAAACAATTGGCAAAGTATGAGAGTTTTTGCAATCAAATAAAACACTAATAAAGGTCTGGCATCTTTACTAAAACCAACATTTTCCTTCCAAATTCCTGACCCTTTTCTCCTCACAGAGAGAAGTATATATAGCAGGAAAACCTCCCACCACTTCAGCGAGCAGTAATAGAAAAGATTTCATGATCCTTGGCAATGATGCCTGAAATAGAATATTTCCAAGGCCATTACAACATGATTGATTCGAAACAAAGCATTTGATCATCCCAGGTGCAGGTGCATCTTCTACAATGATGGCGGTGGTCTCCGCTAGGCCTGATAAAAAAAGTATCACCCTCCTAGGAAAATGATAATGACACACAGTGGCCAATAGCCTCATTCGGCTCATATAATCCATCACCCGCATACAAGATCTACTAGCTAGGCATGTGCCAGCCTTTCGCTGCTTGTATGAACCTCTTCTCTTTTTCTACTAAGGACTTGCATAACCACCACACATGTCAAATGGCCAAAAATTTTACCAATAATAAAGGGAATGATTACCAGTCGGGTGCAAAAGAGATGCGTGATAGCATTTCGCTGCCCACGGTTGCTACTTTATCTCTGCGCTAAAATATTTGCAACTGGTAGACACATAGCAAGTATATAATGCAAACATGAACCATGGGGCCTACCATAACCTTTTAGGAATGAGGGCTTCGTGACAGCATTTCATAGCTCGATGAGGTAGCAAGAAAACATGATTAAAATTATCCCACAACCACAACACGTGGAAGCACAATGGAGTTTCTTGGGATGCGAAAATAAAGCTGAGACTCAGAATTGCGAGGAATAGACACGTGGAGCAGAAGAGAAAAAATTAGATAAAGGGGTGAGCAGACCTTGCAATACATAGGTTGGCACATGGAAAAGTAAACCCAAAGGGAGCTAGTTAAATATTTGTTAGCAACTTTTGGTGACTATCAAGGGCATTTCGACTAAAGAACATAGAACCCAAAAATTCTCTAGTTTATAGGCCAAAGTGCCATTTAATTTGGTCAATGGAGTCAGAGACTAGAAAGAGCCACCTATAGAGGTGACCATTCATCCTCAGAAGACTTCACCATGTTGCACAAATTCTCTTGTGCTCCACTTAAATCAATAGTTTTTAGTGAGGCAACACATTGGGTAAACAAGCCTTTGCTTCGCAATGAAATATTAGTCATGAGAATAGATGAATGACTCCCTCAATGTCGGTCACCATGGGAGGATGACTAAAATCCCTGAAAGCCTTTGGATTATCTTCCTTCTCTTCTATCTTTTCCACAATCTGCTCGTCCATGGCAATAGAGCCATCTTCAAGGAACGGGGATAGAAAACCCATCCCAAATAATTAGGAAAAACTTCCCCATATGTTGTCTAGTGTCCTATTTAGAATATTCACGACTACTTTAGTGCACTAGAAGGTGGATTGGAAATAGATGAACCTATTTGTCATTTGAGCAGTAGCATCCCGATCCCCAATACCTACTCTGGTACGGCTCTCATCGGAGACTGAGTATATCTTGGTGAGCAAATATTTTGCTTCAGGAACCTTCTCTAAGATGAACAATAGGAACTTCTCAATTGTATCATGGGCCTCCTGGCTCAGCTTTGACGCCTTGGTGATGAATCAAAGGATAGGCTATAGTGTTAGGCAAAAGGATTTAATTTTTTTCTAGTGGGAGATATACAATTGCCTGACCAACAGAATGATATTTGGCTATGTAGGGGGAGGTAGGGGAGAGATTTTAAGAGAAGTAATCTCCATGTCTCTTGAAATAATGGCTTCAGCCAATTATTCCCTTTTCTTTTTCTCAGATGCTAGTTGTTTTGCAGAGCTGCTCATTTCTTTATTCTAGTTCTTCTCAGCTCGAGAGTGATTTGCTAAGTGCTCATCCAGAGAAGACTTTATCTCTCAGAGTTCTTCCTCTAATTGAGCTTTTAGGCCTTTAATTTTAGCCTCTTTTTCTTGTATTTTATGCTCATATTGAGCCTGTTGGTGTTCCAACGCTTCATTTCTTTGTGCCATTTCTTGACTATACTCAAGGCGAAGACACTCCAACTCTTCATCCTTTAGTTGTAGATTTTTTTCTTCCTCCTAATTCTTAGAGCGTAGGTCCTTTATCACGGTAGGGTCAGTGGCCTGAGTGTTCACAATTTTGCTTTGAAATATGTTCCTCTCATCCTTTGTTACCAATGCCCTTTTAGTCATATGGGAAATATCTTCCTCTAAGGATTTCTCCTTCCTTTCAATAAAAAAAACCCTTTCCTTTGCCCCTTTAAGTTGCTCATCCTTATTCTTTAGCTGGCGACTAGTTTTAAGGAAGTCAGAAGTAACTACTAGTTGCATCTCCTCCATGATTTCAACTTTATCCTATGGTCGGGCCACTTTTATGTCAATTCCTACCACATATATCTCATAGTCTTCTGGTTGAATTTATCCCTGAGGCTTGCTTACCCTCGGGTACATGGTTGCAAACTTCAATTCTTGTTGGGCCTCATCATAAAGAGCTTGTACTTTTGGCTTAGCTTTAACGCTGTCATCTTTTACCCTTCGCTTTTTCATTCTATTTGCACATGCCTTTTGTCCACAATCTATCTATGCTATGAATTCAGTTGGTGATGAAACTAGTCCACCTATAAAAGGAGCACCAGAAGGCAGGGCATAGGGATAGGTAACCTTCATAGGCACAGAAATTTGCTTCTTCTGGAGAGTGATAATTTGTGGGGAGAAGTGGGGCACATTCCATAGTTTGGTTTGCGAACCAACAATAGGACTAGTCATTTGTAATGACTGAATTGGGGAATCAACCGTAAGGCTCGTTGGCTAGGATGGTGGAGGAGTTGTCAATGGGGTGTCAGCCTGTTGCAATGGAAAATGATCTGCAATAATAGTGGAAATAGAAGGATCACTCATAGGGGAAATGTTTTCTGAAAGTGAGGCAAGGAAAGTTTGAGTGGTAGCGATGGGTGTAAGGATTTACAGAGGAGTAAAGATGAGTAGAGTGGTTTATGAAAATTGGGTGAAGCCTACTGAATATGTCAAACTAAAATTAGAAGGCACAGGGCCAGTACTTATGGTAGGGATCACCAGTGAGGTAGGGGAAAATACCAAGGAATGAGAAGCAAGGGAGGAAGGAGTGAATTTTACCTGCTGACTGGTTGATGGCAGCTCTAGAATCATCAGTGACTCCCCCTTAGCCTCAGGCTCCTGGCTAATCATGACTGATTTTCTTCTGGTGGGTTCTTGTGAACCTTCTCCGATAATACTCTCTATGTGCTGTCGTTTCACAGGTGGGGTCTATCTAGCTTTGGCAGTCATCTTTGTTTGCTACAGTGATAACTTGGCTGGTTTAATAGCCCAAGTGAGTGTATGCGAGTCCCTTGATATATTAATGCGCATGTTTGTGGCCACATAGGTGGGCTGTCTAGGGCCTTTTTCTTTTGGTGCAGATGAGGCTGATGTCGCTGCTTCCTCTTTCTGCTCTTCAGACTCTTGCTCTAGGTCTCCACTCCTATTAACACTAGAGTTCGGGCTGGGGTGACCCTCTTTCCACCATCTTTCAAATTCTTGGTCATCCTTCAAATTGTTGTAAGGAGCGTCCAATTCTGCTATTTCTTGGCGGTATTTCTAGAAAGCCTCTATTTTTTTTCCTGTTCATTCCTCATCCTTCTTCAATCTATTATACATGTCGCACTCCATGAGGAAACTATCCTAGGCCACTGCCACAACAAAGTAGAACTTTTTCCATAGCCCTCTAGTATCTTGCATAGGGATACACACCAATTCAACAAAATTTTCATCTTTGTTTGCCCGCGGGTTACGCTGCTTCTCCCAGTAAGGTCGAGGAACATGTGTAACTCATATGTGTGGCTCCAGAAAGTCGTTAAAAGGATTGTATTCCCACTTATCATTCACCAAAACCAACCTTAGACAAGCCAACTTATCCTCCAACAACTGGTTTAATTGCTTCTTTATCAGAGTTACCGACTTGAAATTCTTCGGACAAGAGAAGAATCCCTTCTTCTTGACACTTTTATTGCTGCATAATGTGAAATCGGTGATACACACCTACCAAAATATTTCTAGTACAAGCACCCTATTTGTGACATAGGTTGGGAGTAGGAAAGGTTTACCAGTAAAGCCCCACATCTAGAGAATCATGAAATCCTTGCCTAAGAACTAGTCATAGGCGGGAGTGAAACTCTGCATAAATCCGGTCTGCTCTCTATCGAGCTAGATTATGTCACCCTTTCCAATTAAATCATGCAAAATCGGAGCTATGAAATATTCTGAAAATGCATAATAATCATATGATGTGCAAAGAAAAGGAATCCATGTGGACACTAGCTTTCTTTTATTTTTCTCATTAAAAATTGATAATGGAAAATATCGGGCAAAGAAATCCAAGTTCTAATGTAGAAACATGTGGATTAGGAAAGAAAGGAACCTAAATTTTTTCTCTGCTGGGTAATTCTTTATTTTTGATATCATTTCTTCTACCATAAACTCAGTAAAATCATACCAGAAGAGATCATGCTATTTGCAAAATTGTAATGTCGGTCCTAGTTGAAAAGTCTCCACCTTCTCATTAGAGTCTCAACCACACACAAAAGCCAGCATGGACATGGCATCCTGTAGATCATCATGCAACACACCACGCAATAACAGAATACTTGGTAGTTTAGTGGCTAGGATGCCTTTCCTACTAGTCTCCTCCAACAAGAACTTTAAGTTATTTTTCATCCTCTTCCATATTTTCTCTCCTTTTCTAGGGTAAAAGGATTCAATATTCTTTATTCTCTTACTTAGGTCTGAGATGCACAACATATGCCAAATGGCTTGTGGGGTGATGTGCAACCTTAAGTTGAGGCCTTCAATGTAGTGGGTATCAGGGTTATAACGCTAGATAGCAGCATCAACTACCTCCAGGCAATAGTTCACCAATGAGACCATGTATTGAGGGAGACCACTGTGCCAAATTCTCTTCGCCATATATTGGTCTACCTTTGGTGCTGTCAACCTTGCACAAGCTACCTCTCTTAGGGACTTAGGTTTTTTCATGAGCTGTGGATCGTAGACATTATCCCATTTCTCTTCAACCCTTTTCTAGTTTTTGCAATCCTTTGGCCTTTTCAGCTCTTCTATATAGGTCCTCTTTGGCTTGTTGGGTATACTAGGCATAGCATACGCCAAATCCTCATAGACATATACCTCCTCTGATGATTGTATAGTTGTAAATAGCTCCTGGCTAATTTCTTCTTGCATTGGATGAGATGAAGTCTCTGACATTTTTCTTTCTTTGAAGATCTCTGCAAGTTCCTGGCTCTACAATTTTCCTCGGCTCTAGATACACAGAAGAAGAACAACTCTACACTTTTATCTTTGGTGTTTGTGAAAAGAATTTGAAATATTAAGCATTTTCATGCAATATTTGGCAATATTTCCTCAAGGTGGTAGATGAAAGCATGCCTTTTGCATTTAATTCGGTATGTACTGTTAATTTTGCAATTTATGCAAAATGAACTGCTTTCCATTTTGAGGCGGCTGAAGTTCATTATTGCATTTGGCAATCGTGTGATACACTATGATTCCCTTGGAACTTGAGTCGAAAAATTTCTTTCTAACCTTTCGTTAGCATGCGTTGGTAATTAATATCCCAGTTGGAATGATTATGCCAAGGAAAACGATCATGACTTGAAAAGATATTAATATTGTCTTGGGCTCTAGGAAACACTTGTGAGATGACACAATAGCCTACTACCATATGTCTTACTATCAATGAGTGCCACCCTTTTAAAGCTAATTAATTAGCTCTTATTATTCTAGCATGCATTGAGTTGTACCCTCGTTGATGCAATTGGCCTGAAAATGTGAGCAAATGCAGGCATGCATTTCAAGTTGGCAACTAGCTATTATCACGTTTTCTCGAAATGGATTAGCATGTGTCTTGTCATTTTTTCTATAAATAGATCAGTAAGTGGTGAGGAAATCATACTTAGCATTAGAGCAATGATAGGTTAGTAGACTATTTTTAAGCAATCCTTCTCATAGGTTAGGTGATAGATAAATTTTAGCATTAGTTCAAAAGCATAGGAATAGTGTCAGAATTATGGACACTCCAGTTCATTTAACCTCATATAAGTCACAAACAATATTCCTAGGGGAGGTTTCTACTAGGAGGCTAAAACGTGTGACCAAGAATAAGCATTCTTTGGTCCTAATAGCCATAAAGTGGGTTATGGGTAAAGACTGCATAGATTATGAGGACAAGTATCGGGTGAACATCGACATATGCTCCCACTTCATGGCATCCATGCTAGACATCAATGTCCCCAACCTCTTATCCTGAAACTTGTTAAAGAAATCTTCTAAAAAAAGTACTTGAATGGTCTTGGTGAGGTTGTTGCTCATGCCGCTTATTGAGTAGGTCTGCCATCAGCCAGCAACCTCTATCGCTTTATCGAGGAAGAAGTTGCTATCATTTGGCTACCGTTTCTCAACGGATTTTTCCTACAAACCCGTGATGAGCACCAGTAGAGGGCTACCCAAGCCTTGCATTTCCTATTCCACAGCTACAACATAATACCCTTCAATGACGTAGATTGGTATACTGATTTTAGGAACCTAGTATTCCCCTCACTAATGGTGGTTGTGCCCAAAAATGCTACCAATGTTGTCGAAGAACCTGTGGACAAGGAAGAGGTGGGCGCTGTTGTTAATGTGTCAATTTCTGTCTCCCATTCCTTTGGATGAAAACCCCCTTTTTTCTCCCAAAAAATGTCTCTTTGTTTACTCAATTTCCTGTTGCTGCTCAGGCTACCTTCCTTATAGTCTATATATAAGCCTAAAAAAAGGCTATCATATATATAATAGCTCAAATACTTGTAAATTTTGGACTATGGCTTCCCCACCACTTTTACAATGTAAAGAATATATATAAGTAGATATATATCTTTTTAAATATAATCCATGTTCTTTCCTTCATTATGTATTTTAGTTTTATGGGCTCTTTACCTTCATTCTGTATTTCAATTTTATGGGCTTTTTATAGCGTATCTGTTATTTCTTCACACATGGGTGTGTTTTTAAAAAAATAAATCATGGCATTCCACCCTCCATAATAATGGGTTAATCTCACAAAATTACAAACTAATTTCAAAAAATACCGGCCAAAGAAATGGAAACTAAAAGAAAGCATATTCACATATGTACAAAAATAGAGCTCAGTACCTAATGGAACAACTTAAGATGAATCCCATTGACCGAGATTCCTAAGGGTTCTTGTTCCATATTTTTCAGCTCAAAAGCATTATGTTCTTTGCACCAAATGATTTTAAAGGGGCCCTCCCATAGGCTATCAAATTTACCATGATGACCTGGCTTAGCAGCCCTTTTATCATACTTTAGCACTAAGTCTCTGCATTTTAGACCTTGATCGGAAGCCTTCCTATCAAACCACTGATTCACCACTTGTTGATGGTTTGTCATGGCTATTAAGGAATTCTCCCTTTTTTCTTGTACTTCTAATAGTTCGGCAAGTTGAATCTCCATGGCATCATTTTGTCCTATCTTGAGATATTTTAACAATTGCAGTGCTAGAATCTCTATGGATATAGGTAATAGCGCATCTTTCCTGTATACCAACTCATAAGGAAAATTATTAAGGACTTTCTTAGGAGTTATGTGGTTTTCCCAGAGCACTACTTGGAGTTTTTTATGCCATTCCCTCTGATGTTCTAAAACAATTCTCTTAAGGAGTCGAACTAGGATTTTGTTTGTTGACTCTGCTAGGTCGTTTCCTTGTGAGTAATAGTTTGATGATGTCTTGAGGAATATGCCATTCTTTAATTCAAAGTGACATACCTTTATGCCTAGGAAAGCTCTGAAATTATCTAAAATGATAGTTTTCAGAGGGCCGAACCTTGTCACCAGTTCCTTGAGGAAATCTACAATATTTGTTTCTGTTGCACTTTTAAGTAGAATAGCCTCTGTCCATCTTTTGAAATAATATGTGGCAGTCAAAATCCACTTGTGTCCAGTTCTAGAAACTGGGTTGATCATTCCGATGAATTCCAGACCCCATTGCGCAAATGGTTCATCAGCCACTATGGGTTTGAGGGGCATTGTGGAATTCTTTCTTCTGTTAGTAAAGAACTGGCATTTTTTACAAGACTTCACCAAAGAGTGGGAATCATTAAAAAGTGTAGGGCAATAATAGTTAGCATGCATGATTTTAATGGTGGTGTTCTTAGCAGAGAAATTTCAACCCATAGTGCTATTATGGAACGCATCGAGGATCCTCTTTGCTTGCTTTGAAGTGATGCATCGTAGGAGAACGCCATTGAAATTATTTTTGAAAAGGACTCCCTCTATTAGTGTATATTTACAAGTTTGTAGCCGGTAATATCTCCTTTTGTGGGATGAGAGACTTGGAGGAAACGTTCCAGTTTGCATGAACCTCATTCTATCAGTCATCCAACCACCTTTCAATTCTAGTTCATTCATCAAGACAAGCTCTGGTTGCTCTGTTGTGGTAGGTACCTCCTCGTTCCATGCCATGTACTCACACAATCCTCTTCCTTTAATAGTTTCAGTAGGCTTGACTTTAATGTCATATTCAAGGATCTTGGTGATCCAATTAGCCCTTTTTTCTGTGATCTCCCCTTCCATAATATATTCATGCACACTAGAATGTGTGACATACATAAAAACCTTGTTACAGGAAACTAGATGGAAATTTTTTTTAAGTCCCTTCACTATTGCAAAGGCCTGCCTTTCGATGAAATTATAATTTGCCTCATATTCCTTCAGGGTCTGGGAATAGAATGCTACTAGATGTTCCCCCTTTTCTTCATCATCCTTTTTGGTTAGGATAGTAGCAATACTAGACTTGCCACTGAAAGCATACATTATAAAATCCTTGGATTAATCTGGATTAATCAGCATCAGAGTTGTGGAAATAGATTCCTTGACCTTTACAAAAGCTTCCTAAGCTTCGGTCATCCATTTGAATGTCTGATCTTTCTTCAGCATCAAGGTGATCGGCCTAATTATTCCCATGAAATCGGAAATAAAATTGCTGAGAAAATTCACTTTTCCTAGAAAAGACAACACCTTTCTTATTTACCGGAAGGGGAAGTTCCTTGATAGCCTTCACTCATTTAGGGTCAATTGAAACCCCTTCCTTAGACACTACGTGTCCTAATAGTTTTCCTTTTGGTACTTTGAAAATGCATTTCTTCAGATTTAGGGAAACTCCGAACTCCTAGCACCTTTGAAAAACTAATTCTAAGTGATCAAAATGATCATCCTTATATTTAGAGAACATAGTAAGATCATCCAAATAAATTAGAATAACCTTATTGATTAGTTCGCTGAATGCGATGTCCATCGCCTGCTAGAATGTCCCCCCTGCATTGGATAAACCAAAAGGAATTTTAGCATATGCAAATCTTCCCCACTTTGTGGTGAATGTAGTCTTGTGTTGATCCTTTTCTTTAACTTGGTTCTAATTGTAGCTGGAGAAACCATCCAGCAAATAAAACATTTCTGATCCTGCGATAGTTTGTAGGATTGACTCCATAGAAGGCAACAACTAGTGATCTTTTAGAGATGCTCTGTTTAGGTCTTGAAAGTCCACACACAAGTAGATATATCCATTCTTCTATTGGAATAGGACCATATTTGATACCCAATTACTATGTTTGATTGGGAAGACAATGTGTGACTCAATGAGCTTAGTTAGCTCCTGTTCCACTAGCGCTTCAATTTTAGGGTTGACTGGCTTCTATTTCTGTTAAAGTGGTTTTACAACTTCTGTTAGCTCAATAGTGTCTTGAATGATATCAGGATCATACCCCTCTAGATCATCATAGGACGAAGCCACTACTCCATATTTTTCACATAAACTAATGAGTCTTTCTTTATCATGGTGTGAGACATTTTTCCTAACTCGGAGATTCCTACCATCGGAGACCCGAAGATCTACAGTCACTTTTGTTCACTACAAACTTTCATCTATCATTTCGAGCATCATCACAATCAATTTTTTTTTCGAGAGTAACCAATCCTTTCAGAAGTTTATTAGATTTGAGCTAAATAATTTTTCCTTTATAAGCTTCGGAAATCTTTGATTGAAGCTAATCAACGAACTCCCCTGAGTGTTGGATAAATGAGGCGATGTGTTCATCGCTTTCAAAAACTTTCCAACTTTGATCATTGTCGAGGATCATTGGTTGAACTAGTACTTGTACTAAATGTTCATTATGAAGAAGGTCAAAGATAGGATCAAACTAAGCACCAATCACGGTCATGTGATCTGCATCGCTATTTTGTCCTCGAGGAATAGTCTTGATGTTGAAAGCTTCAAAACCATCAATCAAGTCCCAAACTCAGTGTCGATAGGATCTCATGCAGAAATTATTTTCCACAGAAATTCCTCGTACTTGGTTGAATACTAGTTTAGAATCCCCAAACACAACTAATTGCTTAATTCCCATTCATTCCGCAAGGCTTAAACCTTGAACCAATCCTTCATATTTAGCCTCATTATTTGAATAGGTGAAATGAAAGTGGAAAGACCTCAACAATTTTTTGTTTTGTGGGGATATTAGATATATCCCTACTCCAACACCTAGTTTTCTTCTTGCTTCGTCAAATAAAAATGTCCATAGCTCATTTGCTTGGCTACCTTCGGACTCTTTAGCGACCTTCAGAAGCACTTGGTCTTCATCAAAAATTACATAGGTGCCCAATCCTATAGCATGATAATTTTCAAAAGGATCATTGTCCATGTGTTCACTCAAAAATACATCTTCTTCATCATTCTGATCTTTGCTTTCCTTCTCTTCCTCCAGCAATTCAATGCAATACATTTCTTGCTTGGTGATAGAAGTATGCACGACTTCAAAATTGATCAAGGCTTCATCTGCTACATGTTTAGAATGTAAAGCCCTTGATTCTATCTTCATTTTTGTGTCGTGTTTGGTCTTGAGTATTAGATGTGACCAATCCAAGGATAGGTATCCACCCACCTTTGAAGTAAATTCTTGGGATAGATAGAGATCAAACATCAGAGGAACATCTATGACCACAGTGTCTTGTGGCACCGTGATACTGGGGCAAGTGAATAGAGTTAAAGGAAACACTTTGATGACACCTAAAGTCTCAATTTTATTCCCATCGAGCTACATTACCCCTCTTTTCATAGATTCGTAGTTGAGTCCCAAAGCTTCTGCTATTTTTTTAGGCATAACCGTGGTACTAGCGCCAGAATTAATCATAGCATTGTGCAATAACTTCTTTCCTATAATAAGAGTCAAGAAGAAGGGTTGAGGTTTTAACTTAATCCTATTCTTAATAGGGAATTCCTTTGTATTGTTCATAAGAACTTTAGCTGGCAGTATTTGATAGACAACCTCTACATTGCCAAAGGGCTCAGTTGGTGTTGGGTTGACCTCTTCTTGAAGCGCCTTCTATAATAGCGTCTTTTGTTATGGGATAGCTAGAATGTCCCATAGAGACACATTAGCAGTTGATTTCTTTAATTGTTCTACCACATTAAAAGGTGACAAACTCAAAGGTTTATACTCCCTGCTTCTTGCTATAATAATTTCCTTTTGTGGTTGAGATGATGATGGGATGGTTGAAGTACTAGGAATCTGATCGGAAACACCTTTGGGTTGTGGGCTAACTGGATGCAAAACAATTGACTCACCAGTGAATCTCCTCTTTGAGCATGTGTTATAATCTGACTGCATTTGTGGTGTTTTGGATATGAATGCGTCATTAGAAAACACCGTTTCTTCTTCCTTCGTCTAGGAGAAGAGTGCATGATTAGGAGCAATATTGGATTCTTTTGTAAAGACATTCCTTGCATTTGTGTGGTAAGAACCACACTCTCCATTTGTGGTGTGGCATATTCATAACCTCCTTGTTCCATTGTTGCGCCTTGGCTCTATTGCTCTACCACCTTTTGTTGTAAGTTTCCACGTGGACAGTTCCAGGGCATATGTGCATCGCTGCAAGGGAAGCACCATGGATTGATATCATCAATAAGGTTGTTCTTCCCTAAGGTTAATTCCCTACTCAAGCTTGATGACATGCTCATTAGTAGAGTAGACATTGGCACCATTTAATTTATAGTCGAGGCTGGTAGATTAGCACGAGGCATGCCCTGCTATTGATTCTGCTGATAAGAAGACCACCCGCCTTGACAATTTTGATATGCAGGTTTTGGACGTGTTGATTGGTTCCACTTAAGAGTGGTTATATCATTTTCCATGGTTCACAACATCTATTTGAGGTCGCTCATTTCATCTTTGAAAGAACTTGATGTAGAAGCCACATTTTGTGGGCTTGCCACATATGTGCACATTGACTGGGCAGTTGCGGGTGTGCTAGTTGATGCGACCTCTTGCACAAAGATTGATATTTCAAGAAATATCAGCATAATAGGTGATGATAAAATTTTCTACAATCTATTAAATGATTCTCAGCTTTGATAGCAAAACCATAAGCATCTAGTAGAGTAGCTCCTCCCAAAGACTTGATCATCTTAGAAATGTCAGAATTGATGGACTTTAGATAAAATATAAACTCCAACTCAAGAGTCGGGCATGAAATCAGGCATTAAAGTCTGTCAGAGCCTCCTCGGGGGCTCATTTTATGACAGATAGTTGATAATACAATGAAGAGTGATCTTCGTCATTCGAGAACCTCTCATAGAATGGATCTTTGAGCTCATCTTAGGTGCAAATTGAATTAGGCGTTAGTGTTTGGTACCAATCCAGTGCTTTTCCTTTAAAAGAAGTGGTGAGAAGGCTCAAGGCTACATTTTGCGCTGTAATACCATGTACCAGACATATGTCTGCCACATCCTACAAGTGTTCTGCTAGTGTTTGTGAGCTATCTCCAGTAAATTTCGGTATAACTTTCATGGCTGAAACTGGGATAGCGCCCCAAATAGTGGGCACTACCAGAGCTACTAGGGGACTTCTAGCGTCCCATGCCACGTAGTTTCTATTGGTGGTCAACAACATGGTGAGAGAAAAAGGTGGAAGGAATGAAATGGTTACAAGTTGATTTGCGACTTGGACTATCCCTAGGGGAGGTACTAGTAAGCTGGGGTTGCCTATGGTTTGGGATTTAGTTACAGGCCGATGGCTCATACACCCTTCTAAAACGCAATTTCATTTAAGCTTAATCCCACTAGGTGTGCCAGATAAAGGAACAAACTATTGATGCCAAAATTTGATGAGGTAACAAAGCCTTATGGGAAACTCAATTTAAGGGGGACCTTTTGCCCTAAACTGAGTAACCTCCAGATTTTTAGAGAAGTTGACTTCTTTTATAATGGGGTTTGGAAAGGGAAAAGGAATTGGATATAATAAAATGAATTCTAACCTAAGGTGATGTGCCAAGATTTAATGATGGGCATGATAAATCATAGATTTAAGGGCCTGAATGGTGTTGTAGTGCTCCAAAACATCAAAGACTTAAGATTATAGCCTAAAAAATTCATTCATTGACATAAAATAACATTGCATTCATTCTTACTACCAAGAAGAGTCCTTAGACATGATCTAGGTAAGCAAATTTGCATCCAACATATATAGAAGTTCTCAAATGAAGTGTTAAGATAATAAAAAGCACACTTCACAGTCTGATTAAATAGCATGAAAAAAGAAAGGTCGAACAATTAGCACAGTCTAAGAGTTTTTGCAATAAAATAGAATAGTAATAAAGGTGTGGCATCTTTACTAAAACCAACATTTTCCTTCCAAATTCTAGACCCTTTTCTCCTCATAGAGAGAAGTATATATAGCAGGAAAACCTCCCACCTCTTTAGCGAGTAGTAATAGAAAATATCTTGCGATCCCTGGCAATGATGCCTGAAAAAAAATATTCCCAAGGTCATTACAATAGAATTCGTTTGGAACAAAACATCTGGTCATCCCAGGCATAGGTGCATCTTTTGTAATGATGGGGGTGTTCCCGACTAGGCTTGATAAGACAGGTGTCACCCTCCTAGGTGAATGATAATGACACATAGTGGCCAATAGCCTCATTTGGCTCATATAATCCATCACGCACATACGAGATTTGCTAGCTATACACATGGTAGCCTTTCACTGCCCGTATGAACCTCTTCTCTTTTGTTGCTAAGGACTTGCATAACCACCACACGTGTCAAATGGCCAAAAAATTTACCAATAATAAAGGGAACTATTACCAGCCTAGTGCAAAAGAGATGCGTGAAAGCATTTTGTTGCCTGTAGTTGCTACTTCATCTCCGCACTGAAATATTTGCAACCGGAAGACACGTAGCAAGTATATACTACAAAAAAAAACCATGGGACCTAACATAACCTTTTAGGAATGAGGGCTTCATGGCAGCATTTCGCAGCCTAATGAGGCAGCAAGAAAATATGATTAAAAGTATCTCGTAGCCACAACACATGGAAGCACAATGGAGTTTCTTGGGATGCAAAAGGAAAGTCGAGACTCATAATTGCAAGGAATAGACACATGGAGCATAATAGAAAAACTTAGATAAAGAGGTGAGTAGACCTTGTGATGCATGAGCCAATGCATGGAAAAATAAACCCATAGGGAGCTGGTTAAATATTTGTTAACAGTACACACTCCCTCCCCATTAACCACTTAGACATATGAAAATTAAATGTAAATTTTTTGCTATTTTTGGTTATTTAGGTGTCCAATAAACCACTTTGTGGTGTTTCCCTTCAAGTTTATTTACTTGAATAAAGAGAAAAAATCCTTTGATTACAATTAGAGAATACATTTGAGGCCTTGGTTATCTAACTGGTGGACCATAGTCACATTTAACACTTGTTACAAATTTTGGGATTTAAAAAGTTAAGTAGATTTGATTCGTGGACACATTTTGACGATAGTAACAATAACTTGCAATCTATCAAGACTTGATTACCTTATAACCTATGAAATTCTAGCGATGAAATGATAGATTAATCATAATGTCACCTTAGGATCACATCACCATGAAAGAACTTCATCCAACATCCTTATGAGTGCAAGAACCACCAAATAGGTATTTGTCAGATATATCTTCCTTGAGCGAGGGAAATTTAGGAAGAGAAGAGGAAAGTGAGACATGTAGTATGTCTAAAAGAGGGAGATCCACTAGAGGTCAAAATATTAGAAGAAAATTCTGTAAATGCATGAAATTTTTTCCTGCTAAAGGGGGGCATGTTCTTATGATGATGAGAGCATAGGTGATGTCGAGGTGCCCTTGAGGTACAAACATCTACAGAAAGAATGGGTACCCAAGGAACTTCCTCCAATAAACACTAATTTTTTTGTCAATGAGAGGATATATCGCATAACACCATCGCATTACATGGTTTGGGCCTATTTTGCATGGACAACATAAAGGTCTATTACACATAAGTTATAAATTGATGGAGTATGTCAGACCCTATTCCAGTTACAAAGATTGGATGCAACTGGTTCAATATACATGAAGTATGCATAGGTATGCATTGTCAGCAAATTATTTACAACTAAAAGATAAGGATCAAAATAAAGGAGTGGCTATGTACATTGATGGAAGGCCAAAAGTATTAGGGAATATTGTAGGGTTTATAAACAATACATGACCTGGGTCAACAAATAAACAACACAATTGCATATTTGAGGTGCACGAGGGAAACTGTGTATTCGTATGTGTGATAAAATAAATAACTATAGGGGAAGAGTTGCTAATCGATTACAATTTGAATCACTTAGTTACAAACACGGTTACTATGGGGGTGGTACATACTATCTACCATTTTACCCAACCTCCAATTAATAACTCCAATATACCAATTTATTCTTATGTTTTTTTTCGTAAGTCTATTAGTTTCATTTTGGTAATGTTTTTTAATATTTATTTTTTGTCACAGCAGAACATTAATTGTACGGAGAAGTCTCTGGCCTAGACCATAGATCATGATTTATCTTCACATGCTTCTACCTGATATGTTTACCTCATTGTAATTGTACAAATTAGATACAAGAAAAATGTTTTATTATTATGTTGTTTTGATAAGTTTATTGGGTTAATTTTGATAATATTTTTAATATTCTTGTTGTAGTTGACTAATCAAGGAAAGGCACCAGTAGTAGACGAGAGCATCGATAGGGAGGTGTAGTCAATATTATGTGATGATCACATTGCTTCTTCAACAAGCCCTCTCAATATAATAAGGAAGACCCAAAACAAAATGCACTAAATAAATCCTTAAGTTGTTATTCATAGTGCCTCAAACAGATGAGATAAGAGAGAGGGTTAAAATATTGAATGAGAGATCACAAAACTTGCAAGTAAGCTATCATGAAGTCTTTAATTATAACATAAGTTCATTCATAGTTTTATATTTTGTACTTTTTTGTCATGAACTAAAATATGTGCTATTTTATAGGATTTTTGTGTCCTCATGATGCTCCTGGCCATGATTAGGTTACTGCAAGTGCTGCCTAAGTAGTAGGGGTTGTTACAAGTGTCCATCCCGATCTTCCTGTGCATACATCACATCATCTAACCCCATCATCCGTGCCTATATTGTCGTCTGAAGTGTCAGGAACACATACCATGTAGACATCCATTAGTGCACTCTCTGGTAGCGAACACATGCCAGAACATGCATCATGACATGTACCTGGGGATGCAGAGGCCACTAGGACTGGTGATATTTTAGCAGCATTTCCTAGATCTTCCTGTATTACTAGTACGAGAACATTTTCAGTCACATTTGTGGTGATCGAGGACTTCGTTCCCATAAAGATAGAGAAGGTCCCAAGTACTTTGAAATGTTTCAATTATTATTATATATAATCTAATTGAAATTTACTTATTGATCACTCTTTTTAGACTATTGATCCCATGATCATTTTGCAAGAAATTATGTTTTTTATAAACATCTAAGTGATATTACATTGGAGCTCTTTGGGCCCACCATACGTACACAGTGGAATGCCCAAAATCAAGATTTAAAATATGAGCTCATTAACCGTTTACTTGTTCTCTTTAGTGATAAAACATTCAACCAAACCAAGGTCCTTAAGAAAGCGGGTAGCTATCTAAAGTATGTGAGGGACCAATATAGGTCACATTTAGAGAAGAACAAAAGTATGAGTGTCCCCCCATGATTCTGAAGAGGGAGTGGAAGGACTTGGTGTCAGATGGAAAGGAGAAAGATGAAAAGAAAAAAGGAAAGACACCATCAGAGCAAGGAAGGTATGTGATACTATCAACAATGTAATTATATACTAATTACTCTTTCTTTTTACATAATCTAACGTATTTCAAAATTTTCATTGGCTGCTCAACACATCGAAGGAAACAAAGGAAAGACTAGAAAAACATGGGCAACACAAACTTAGCTCTGGTGGTTATATGAAATTAGCTGGATGAATTGTAAGTATCAATAAATGAAATATAGTATCCAAATAATAAATTGAAAACAATTTTGGCTTTATCACACCATAGAAGAAAAAATCATGATCTTATGCAAAAATGTAGGGCTCTGAATTCAACAGAGTTCCCACAGAAGATGACTTGAAGATTGCCTTCTAGCAAGGCTATGGAGCCGTGGATGAATGCCTAAGAGTCATGACTAGGAAAACACAACCTTCCATTGCATCTCACACAGATAAATAAAATTAATAAAGTTTATTTAAAATTGAATACTTGTGCAATCTATTCAATAATAATTTCCACCATAATTAATTACATGCCTATTTTTTGAAAACATTTGAGCAATGATAATACTACACATGACATTGGAATGCAACCTGGTGAGGGTGGAGCACAACTTGCAGATGAAGGTCATGGTGTGCATCCCGATACTTTAGAGCATGTAGAGCGTGATCAAAATGTTGAGCATGATCAGACTAGAGAAGATCAGGAACATGATGTGGCCCCATTAGGTAAAGAGGACCACTCTAAAGTTATTTTAAACATATTTAATTGCAATTGGTGTATTAATTAATGTAACATTTCATGTTTCAACTTTAGAGCATGTAGAGCATGATCAACATGTTGAGCATGATCATGCTAGAGAAGATTAGGAACATGATGTGGCCCCATCAGGTAAAGAGGACCACTCTTATGTTCTCTTAAACATATTTAATTTCAATTGGTGTATTAATTAATGTAACCTTTCATGTTTCAACTGTAGATCAAGATTTAGAGGGTGTTCAACATGTTAAGCATGAGTTTATAACAAAAGTTTAGGAACATGATGTGGACCCATCAGGTAAAGAGAACCAATCTAATGTTCTTTTAATTAATGAAATACTTGTAACAATAATAATAAAACATATCATTTTAACATTTCTTTTTTTATTGTAGAAGACCCCCCTTCCAGAGACGTCCATGTCATGAGTAGAGAGAAAAAAGACTAAAGGGGGGACAAATATTGATTTAGAAAATGATACTCCACTTCAAATTTTTGTAGCTTTAAAAAAGAAAAGAAAAAGTGATTGTAATCATATCATGACAACCATTATTTTGATAATATGTAGAAATTGAAAGAGTGAATATTATATGTTAATGAATGAATGTGAATATGTTAATTAATGAATGAATATTATATGTTATTAATGGATGAATAAATGTTATATTTTATTAATGGATGAATGAATGAATGTTATATGTTATTAATGGATGAATGAATGAGTAATGTTATATGATTTGGTATGGGGAATTGAGGGTGATGTGAAGGGGGGGAGGGTCCATATGAACTTCCACCGTCACGTGGCTGGCCTTGTTAAGTAAAGAATATTAAAATATTGTTAAAACAAAGAGAAGTTCAATTAGGTAATGCAATTTTCAATATAAGAAATGCATCGTTTGAAGCATCAAACCAATATGCAAAGATGAAAGAAAGTGCTAAATTTTCACTACAGTGGCAGAAAAATGATTCTTTATACCCTAAATCCCTACTTTGCATCATAATTTGAAGTTGTTTCCATTCCAATGTTCTAAGTTTAGTTTGTTTGTATTGATTTTTATGAATACCACATCGTGTTGTGTGTGGATTTGGTTTCAAAGCTCTGATTTCTTTTGTTTTTAGTGGTGACATAACTCTAAAATTTGACTTTTGTGCATAACAGGTTAGTGGAAAATTGATAGCTCTGAAGGGTTTAGAGGCTTGATTGAGATAGATACATAGATATTTGGATCTTGTTGTTGATGGGAGGCTTCCATTTGACCATGAAATTTTGTACCATTTGCAAGTATGCAAAAGTTTCTCTACTTACATTAATTCTTGATCATAAATGTTGTAAATGATAATGCTTCAAACTTAAGATTCGCTTCATTGTTATAATGATCAAAATGTTATACTTTCTATACATTCAAGCATTCTCTTGCCCCCTACCCCTTTCTCTCTCCCTCCTTTAAGAATTTTCTTTTGTCATAAAAGATTCACATTTTTGTCTCATTTACACAAATTTATCTGAAGCGCTAGGAGTGAATAAAGATATGTAAAAGATGATGGATTATGTCTAAACAACAACTTTCCATATTATAGCTAATTAAATCCTTAATATTTGAATATTTTAGAGCTCAAACAATGCTTGTATATGCATGTGTAGCAATAAGGTAGCTTATGTGAAGATTAAAATTTAAAGCATCACTTTGGTATTTTTCCTTAGGAAGTGAAATGATATTTTGAGTAATACAAACCTACACACACATTGATATTTTTTGGCATTGCATTGAAGATTTTTTTTCTCTTATACCTACCCCATTGTAGACATGGAAGCATATAATATTAGTTTCCTCGGTTTATTCTATAAGTGTTAATTTCATATAGAGGAAGACCAAACATTCTAAATGTCTCTAAAATGTGAAAAGGATGAGAACCATTTCCTATTTTAATGCACCACTTGGGTTTTCACCAAAATTACCTTCATTCTTTTTTATGTTTTTGCTGTGTTTTTTAGGCTCTAGAGATGTAGTCATTTTCCTTTGCACTACCTACTTTGATGATTTCATGGATTGTCCTCACACTTTTTCATGTAGATTGGTTTGTGAACCCTGGTTTCACCAACAATTTATAAACCAAATATATATTATGGACTATTTCACCAGCCAGGAATATCCTCATTACTTCATATGTTGTTGTGTTTAGGCTAATAATCTTGATGATTGTAAATTTATCCTATGTAATTTAATTTTTTTCAGGAAATGGATCTTCTATCTTTATAGCAATTTTTAAATGGCTAATTTACAAGCTTCTTTAGATCCTAGATAGTTGAACCCTAGATTAAACATGGGCATGAAGGTAAAATATGCACGACAAACCCTAAGTCCATTGAACACAAACCGCTGCCCAATTTCACCTGATTTAAATTATGTTACACCATACCATTCCCTACCATCAAGATTAATGCGATGAAGACATTGAAGCCCATTACATGTCTCATGCATGTGTTAGTATTTTAATTTTGTTTAAGTTGTTCAAGAGATTGATTAGGTCAAGAATATGTTCTACAAGCTCTATTCTCTTTTAACAAAGGCTCAACATCTTCCTACACATTTTCCTTCCAATCCCAGCGTTTCTCTCTTAACTCCTTCCCTTGTTAAATTCTGCCTTCAAGTGTGTTTGATCTTTCATGCATCTTGTAATCTATATGTATGATCAATCATCTCTTATGAAGCATGGATAACCTTTCATGTAATTATTGTTGTAATTAGATAATTTCCATTGTGAGAATAATCATTTAATTTGTATGGAAGTAAGTCTTTTTCATATTATTTGACTTGGTATTGTAAACTTGTCTTTGCAGCATTCTCTCAGGGGGAACAATAGAACTCTGATGAT
The DNA here is from genome assembly GCA_007258455.2 of Sequoia sempervirens. Classification (NCBI taxonomy): domain Eukaryota; kingdom Viridiplantae; phylum Streptophyta; class Pinopsida; order Cupressales; family Cupressaceae; genus Sequoia; species Sequoia sempervirens. The sequence continues at coordinate 53,395 of VDFB02288797.1, read as the reverse complement.
AGGTAGATTTTTTTCTTAACTCCTTCCCTTGTTATCCCTTGGTTTTTCTCAAGTGTAATACTTTTTCTATGCATCTTGTAGTCTGTATGTATGATCAATCATCTCTTATGAAGCATGGATAACCTTTCATGGAATTGTTGTTTTAATTAGACAATTGCCATTGTGAGAATAATCATTTAATTTGTATGGAAGTAAGTTTTTTTCATATTATTTTACTAGGTATTGTAAACTTGTCTTTGCAGGATTCTCTCAGGGGGAACAACAGAACTGTGATGATAGGTAGAGTTGTTTCTTAACTCCTTCCCTTGTTAGCCCTTGGTTGTTCTCAAGTGTAATTATTTTTCTATGCATCTTGCAGTCTGTATGTATGATCAGTCATCTCAAGTTTAATGCTTTTTCTATGCATCTATGCATCTTGCAGTATGTATGTATGATCAGTCATTAGTCTCTCAATAATGGTACATTTCCAACAAATATACCTGGCATGCAATTTGTTTCATTGTAATTCCGACCTAAACCACCAACTAATCATCGCGTCCAACAGCTATGATGTATGAAAGCTTTATTGGCACCCTTGCTCCATTTCCATCAACCTGACGGTGTTCTATTGCATTTTGGCGCCACCTGTCCAGCCTTAGTCTAAATGTACTGAACTTCCGTGCTGCTTCGATGCCATTTCCTTTCCCATTTCATCAAACAAGCATAAAATTCCCATTGTTTCATATTCTCTCATTCTACCGCCATGAACTTCGTGTTGTTTCAATGTTATTCCCACCCATTTCATCGAAATGGTGACAAAATTTTGGTGTTGTTTTGATGCTACTCCTTGCCCATTTTGTCAAAATGGAAATGAAATTTTGGTGTAATTTTTTAGTGGATACACAAATTTTTCATCGATATTCTGACAAACATCTGAGTCATTTTATGATGCCAACGATCGATGAATCTGCACCATTATTTCAATGTTTACTTCATCGTCGACATTTCGACGAAAAAATAGTGACAATTTTTTTTCGTCAATTCATCAATTTTTTGACAAATGTTTGTCGAATGACCGATGAGCGATTATCAGAAAATGGAGTCAAATTCAGTAGTGATAGAAAATCATATTAGTAAAGTTTATGAAAAACAAATCATAGATGAAAAGGAAGAATTAGTCGTATGATAGAAATCAAAGGAAGAATGTCTTCATGTTAGGTATGTCGTGGATTATGAAGAGCATGAAAAAATAATTTCAAACATTGTTTCATGTAAAGGTACACTTGAGGATCAATTTGGAATAGCAATGGAAGGAGCAAATATGTCAAAAACTATTCAGATGAATGTTGTTTTTTCATATTTTGTCCAGAGGGCATCCTATGACAGACTACCAAGAATATTCTAGTTTATTATCTTATTGAAATGTTCCTCACTATCCCTACTCACATTGGTTAGTAAATGCTAGATGGGAATGGGAAAAATATCTTGCTATAGTGGAAAAGGAATATTTAAAGGATAAAGTAAAAGATTCAAATTTCATTGCATTATCTTTAGATGAAGTTGCTACAGTAGAAAATACTTATTGGGTCTATATGCATTTATATACTTTACAACAATATGTTTTTCAAGATCTTCTTTATGTTGATAAAATGAAGAAAATTTCAACATCACAAAATATATTTGAACTAGTCAAAAAATATTTGAATGAAATTGTAGGTATGGATGAGTTGACAATTGCAAAAATGTTGGTGTGTGTAGGAGCTAATGGAGCTGTAGTGATGCAAGGTCAAAGGACCGGTGTTTTCACAAAGCTACAAAATTCTTGTGTAGCATACATTCTTGGCATTCACTACATGGCCCACAAAATGAATTTAGAATTCAAAATTGTAAGCAAGTTTCCTACAGTATCAAAAGTTGAAAATCTAGTTCATGAGATCCATGCATACTTCTGTTGAAGTCCTAAATGTTTCACATAATTTCAAAATTTTGTTGAGGGAATGACACCAAGAAACAAGCTTCTCTTGAGGATGTCAATACCAGATGGATCTCCCTACATGGACCCACACAATGATTTCTTTTAGAATATCAATCCTTGATTGGAGTGATGTATGAAAATCACAACATAGTAGACAAAGCTCCTGACTTCTTACATAGGTTAAGTGATATAGACACACTCTTGAATTTAACCAGTCTTCTCCCCATGTTGGATGTGAGGAATGAGCTTTTGAAAAAATCTCAAGACAAAACTATGTATATTAATGAATATTTCAATCTATGTAAACATACATGCTTGGCCCTCGACCATCTATATCTAGTTCTAACACAAGATGTCCCAAATTATTTCATGTGGTAGAAAATTACTGATTTGAATGATCCTAATAGTTATTTATAGTTTAATGCAAGTGGGAACATATGCATTTTTGTACGTGGATATGAGATACAAATGTACCAATGTAAGATAGCCAAGTGATCTAGCAGAGAAGTAGCTATCAACAAGGAAGATGTTAAAGGAATTGTTAAATCTATTGGTGATAATTTGAAAGAAATTGCAAAATCTCTTTCCTCAGAGATTCGTGAAAGATTCCATCGACATGAAATAATTGAAGCCATGAGTATTGTGTATCCTCAATTTTGGGAAAACTGAGATAACCCAAAATATTTTCATGCTTAGGTAAAAATCTTGATCGAACAATTTTTGAAAACTGTAACATACACTAAGTAGAAAATAGAAGGAATTTTAGATGAAGCTAAGCTTAGAAAATAATGTAGGGATTTTGTAACAAGTATGAAGGACCAATATAAATCCATGGGAAAGGACAATGCCTTTAAACTGGGATTAATAAAAAAGGTTTGGACAAACTTAGGTCACAGTGAAATATTGTGTGGTTCATTATTAGAATATTTCAGACTTGTATTATGTCAAACAGTGATATTGAGGTTGGTGGAGGATGAGAGAGTTTTCAGTACATTGGGGTTTTTGAAATCAAATTTAAGAAACAAACTAGAAAAAATATTGGAAAATTTATTGAGGATGAAAGGAATTGCGTATAATGTTAGAAATTTTCCTTTTGAAAGGGAACTCGCAATCCAGAGGTCCACATGTGAAAGAAGAGGGACTAGGTTGTGCAACACTCCAATTCCAAAGGCTGGTATTGGTGGCAGTGGCAGTGGCAATGGGACTCAGATAGATGACATTGACAAAAATGACATAATGCATGTTGAATTTGAGACATATAGGTCGAAGAAAATGAAGAGTAGACTTCAAATCAAATTCAAGATGACTCTTTTACTTTATCTGATGATGAACGTTAGTTTGATGACCCCGATTCCATTTGGGAAATAGAAGAGATTCAAGAGAATTAGCAGCTTTTAGGTATTTATATTGCACTTCATGGATCCCAAGATCAGATTCCATTGTTCCATATTGTATTTGATGATAATTTATATTGTATTCAATGAAATTGTGAATCATTACAATTTATGATATTTTATTTTATATTGGACTTCATGAATCATATTCCAATGTCAAACTGTAGTTGATGATATTTTATGTTGTATTCCATGAAATTATGATATTTAATATTTTATATTGTATTTTATAATTTACATTAGTCCATACATAGTATTCAATGAGGTGTCAGATGACGATGCCCTTGAAAGGTTAAGGCAAGATAAGTCCATAATGTCGCGTGGTCGCTAAAACTTGGAACCTTAGAACCAAATTCTAAAGTTTTGAATTTTTCTAAACCTTCGATGCATCGACTAGAAAGATGACCAAGAAAGACTTGCAACTGAACATTTGAAGTGAACCATCAACCATGTCAGGGAATCAGGGAGTTATAAAAATTTAGAGCTCTGCAACAAGGTTATAAAAATCTAAGGGCTCGTGATTAAGGTTAGGAAAAGCAACAAAACTGTGACTTTGAGTGATAGTAACCACAACAATGAAACTAACCAAAAATACATATTTCCAATTCCAATAATAGATAATCCACAACATGAATTCATATAAATGTTTAGTGGATATACTAAGTAGTCATGAAGATTGAGTATTGATGTGTGAATTGTAATGCAATTTCACTAAGATTATTGATTCCTAGAATTAAAATCACCTTATAGTTCATATTTTAATTGTGTTAAAAGTAAAAATTGAGCATGTGCTCAACAATTCATCACTCAACTCAATGCTTATTAGATTAATAACATATTAACAATAGTATTAGTAGAATATACAACAATGAACATAATGTAGTACCCCTCCATTTTGCTTATATTTTATGTTAGCATGTGTTCATTTTGATAGACCCTGGTACTTTTTTTTGATGTATTGATCGATGACTTAGAGAAATGGTGGATTTATTTTGTGATGTGATGATACATTGTATGGTGGTAATTATTTATGACATGCTTTATGTTAGCATAGATGTTTACTTCAGATATTATTGTTTTATATATGCTTATGGTAGATTAATTTTTATGTTTCTTGTCAGTTTGTTGTGATTTTGTATTGGTGTGGAGAACAGAGTTGCATCACTTGCTTGCGAGTGCCCTATGATTTCCGTGATTTTCTCCTCACGGTATGTTTGAATCATGGATTATATTTATATATATGTGTGTGTGTGTGTGTGTGTGTGAGTTATTTTTTTGATTGCAGGATTGTAGGTACATGACACTAACTCCACTTGGTTTCATAGGTCTAAGTGTGTCCAAACTCAACGGTAATGTCAATTGGGAGGTAGTAATGGGGTTTTTCCTAGTCTAGTCTCAAACCCAGTTACAATATGTCACCAGTTTAGGTTTAGTATTTTTGGTTGTTTCGTCTATGTCTGTCTTGATTATTTGTTATGAAAGGTTTATTTTGTGAAATTATTGTTAGATTAATGTTCTTTTAATTTAATGCTTATTTAAATTAATTTTAAATAAAGAAAATAAAGCTTCATATTTTATTTAATTAATTAATTTAGTTTATTGGTAAAATAATTTAGTCATTGAGATTAAAATTATTTTATTAAATTAATTAATTAATTAATTAAAGTTACTTTATTTGAGTGAATAGATTAAATATAAATTTAATGCTTTGTGGGAATGGAATTTTAAATATGTGTTGAAATGAAATTAGTTTTTGAATTTTTAATTCTTTAAAATAAATTGAATTCTTGATAATTGAGGAAAGAAAGTATCTGTGAGTTTGTTAGAAGATATTTTTCTTCTTTGCCATGTGTGTTAGTTGAATTTATAGAAAATTTCTTGTTGAGGATTCTCTCAGAGAAGATATTACCAGATTTGGGAAAAACAAGAAAACACTTCACGGGAAATGAAAAACAATAGAGAACTGTTGGAAAAGATTGTGAATTTTATTGGGTTTTTGATTTAAAATTTATGGAAGAGGTTTTCGGATAGATTTTTGTTCATTATTTTGCAATCCTTGAAGGAGGATATTTGAAAGGGCTTTGGAAGTTGCACGTAGCAGGCAACACTTTTTCTTCAATAGTCAATTTCAAGCTACAGGAAATAGGTTCCTTACTATTTATTTATCTAGTTTATTTTCTTTTGAAAAGATTGTCTATGTAAATAATTAGTTTTGTGGAAGTTTTGTTAAATGTGTTAATTTAAAAGATTGCCTGAGGAAATTATTGTGTTTGTAATCTTCTATTCTTCTTAATGAATTTTGTTAAAAATATTCTTTAGAAATTTGTTACCTCTCTGTGAAAATTCCAAAACAAGATTTTATAGTAAAATTAGAGAGCAATCCACAAGGTTTCTATAGAACAATTGAAAAGTTTCATAAGAAAATAGAAGAAACCTCTGTTGAATTGTAAGAGAAACCTACAGATTAGTTTGAGGAAATGGAAAATTTTGTGAAGAAATTTGATAGACATTTCCTATAGAAATTTTTTGGGTAATTTGAATTGAAAATCTTATGTTGTTTAAATTGAAGATCTTTGACAAAATTTGTATTAAATTGATGGTTTTCCCAATTTTCTGTAGAAAACTCTATATAAATAATATATATACATATACTTATACACACACACACATATATATATACTATGTGTAATTTTATTTTATTTATATTGAAAATCCGTATGCGATTTAAATTGTAGGTTTTTGGATTTAGCGAAATAATGTTAAAATTAAAAAAATACTAGTTTTATATTGGGGGGCTGGAGGGCCACCCCCACAGCTGCCCCCATGTAGGGCGACAGTTGTGGAGGCAGTCGACGTTGCCCTCACAGGCAGCGATGACTGCCAACACAGCCGCTACCCCATATGGGGTAGGCTATGTGTGGCAGCCATACACAGTCAACAACTGTGTATATCTGCGGGATGCTCTAAGATTTGCTTGCCCTCTTTTAAAATATTTGTATTATATGCGATTTTATGAAATTCGCATGTTTCACTTATAAATTTTGATTTACTTTATTTTAAGTGAATTTCAAATTTATAAAATTAAATTTTTAAGATATATATATATATGTATATATGTGTATATATGTATATACATTTATTGTATTATTGAGAAAATAATTTTAGTATTAAAATAAGATGTATTTTAAATTAAAATGCATGTAAGTTTAAGATTAACTATTTTTAAAGTAGTAATATTGGAAAAGAAAATTTGATATTTATTTTTATGTGAAATTGAGAAAATAAAAATTAGATTAATTGCAACAATTTATTTTATTTTTTGAGAAAAGAACTATAATCAAGTTGTTTTATCATCATGCTATTTCTAACTGATCTGATTGGATTTAGTAAATCCTAACATTAGATTTTTATTATGCCTGATTTGCTTTCGATTGTTTCTATTCTTTTGGGAAAATTGGGATTACTTTAAATTATAAGTCTTCCAGATAAGTTTGTTAATGATGGAGTTGTTAATTGTTCAAAATATAATCCTTTGAGTTAACTAGGGTAGTGCACATGGTTTTGTATGGTTTTTAGACACCTGGTTCTATGAACAGGATGTGATGTCCATTGTGATATGTTTGGTATTAGATTTTGATTTATGTGCACTTTGTTTACCTTAGTTAGTGGACTTATATTCCTTGTGTTATTTTTAGGGGAGTGGCTCTTTGTGAGGGCTGACACACAAAGTGGTGCCATGGTAACTCATGTAGAGTTAGCGAATCAGAGAAAACTAAAACAACATCTTAGGTAGTCTAAAACCTTTAACTAGATTGATAAGCCTCACTCATGGACTCAAGGGCTAGTACAAACTTGAGAATGAGTTGAGAAGGCCTAGAATGACAAGTCAATATCTTGTTATTTTAAAAGATATTCGAATCCGCAACAGATTGCATGTGGGGTTGGGTTTTGTAAGAGGTTACCAAGGTAACCCAAGTTGGGGGCCAGAGCCTAGGAAGAAACACCTAGGTAACCTATGCAACATTGTGATGACACTCCACCTATAATAACAATATCCTTGTGAACAAGTAGTATATTTGATCTTTCTGTTCTGGAAGCAATGTAACCAATAAGTTAAGTTTGTTCTTGTATAGTTTTGTCTATGGTTTTACTTGTGTCTAGGGTTTGTAGGTTATGTCTAGGGAACCTTTTTACTATCTCCTAGCACAAGGGGTGGACCTACGAGTACCACATGGTTGGGTGGAACCTGCACCTCACTCCATTGGGTCCCCAATTCTTGTTCGTGGCAACAAGTACTTCTTGGATGGAGAGCTCGTGAGCAGAAATGTATTTTCTTATTTGTATCAGTGGAAAATTTATATTTGTATCACTCCTCAATTGTTAACGAGGTGAACAATTGTAATATGTAATTGTACACTTTTATTTGACCTACCTCATTTAGAAAATGAGTATTATCATGTTATGACAAACACAATGTATGAAAGAATCCTTTATGTACATTATACCTTCATTGATGTAATCTAAATGTTATTCATTGTATGTTTTTAAGTTTATAAGATTAAATACATGCAATGTTAAATACTAATGTCATCTATGGGATTTTCAAGTAGTGTATCGTCACATTTCTTAGAGAATGTTTGCAATTAGTAAGGTTAATGTTTACACTTTAAATTTTTTCTATCACACTATTGTAGTCAATGCAACATTCTTTAGGTTACAAGATGAGGCATTACACATAATAACAAGTGTATCTAGAAGTTGAAACCACTACCAAAATTTTTCTTCAAATGATATAATAAATAATATAGATAATTGAACATCAACATATTACTGAAGTCTGAATTTGAGCTTTTAAATTGATTATCATTGTATCACATGAAGAAATACATAGAGGCATTATCAATGCTAAATCTTGCTCAAAGACAACTCTGCACAGAGATAAGTTGGAACTTGGAAACTCATATTATCAAAAATTAAATCACTACATCACCTTTTCTAGAAACTTCCACTCTTCAAGTGTTGGAATTTTCATTTGTTCTAACTGATGTTGTTTGACTTGAATATTTGTTAACAATTCATGATTCAAATTAGAACCTATCTTGGATTCTTTAGTCAATTTTTCATTTAGGGTTAGAAATGTTTTGATGGAATCTAAATAGGTCACCGCATATGGGTTCTAAGGAAACTAGTCCAAATAAATATTCCTTGCATCCTCCATCTTCTTTCTAAAATCATTCCATCAAAAAAATCACTCATTAGTGTCAAAAGCCTCTGGTAAACCAAGCTTTGTGAAGTTCCTTAACTTTTCATACACCTTCATCTTATCTGTAGCCAAATGAAAATATTTCTTTGTTTCATGCATTCTTAAACACTTTTCAATGACAAATGACAGTGCCATTGATGTAGCAAGCCGATTAGTAATCCCTTTTTATTTCAAAACATTGTCACTAGCTTTGTAGACTGTTTGTTGAATTTGATTTTCCAATTTCTCTAATGCCATCACATTTTTGTTCTCCATTAATTATTTGTTGAGATTCTTACGATGTTGTCTAATAACATCAATCAATTGAAGCATGCCACACAAATGATCAATCCCCTGCATTATTTCATCCTAGATCTTGTGTTTCATATGCCTCATTTTTTCTCTACAAAACAAAGATAACTTATTTTAACAAGACTTAATTTCATTTTTTGTTTCCATTAGCTTTGCCTCTAATCTTTCATTTCTTTTTCTCTCCTCCAATTTTTGTTCCCACTATGCATTTCCATTTGCAATGATTAGTCTTAATTTTTCTAAAGTGGATTTTTCCTCATCATATTTCTTGTTGTTCTCATCTAGCCTTTGCTTCAATTCATTCACTATAGTCTCATTCTGCTTATCCTCTTTGCTTGTTAATGTAGAGGCAGATTTTTTAATTATTTTTTCTAATTCATTGCTCTTGTTATCTATCGCTTTCCTCTTTGATTTCTCATTTGCTAGGTCTTTCTTAACTTTTCAATTTGAGTCTACAACCTTTTTTTCTCTCTATATTTTTTAGCAATGATGTGTACACTAATTCATTGTTCTTCTTTGATACACTAATTTTGTGAGTATTTCTGAGTCCAGAAAAATCCAATTGAAAATTGTTTACCTCGAATTTAGATGGAGCCATCTGATTTGTTGGTTTGTTTTGAACTATGGGAACAAGAATTGTGTACTCCATGATTTCTTTGCTTGTGTCAAATGTGGGTAATACCATGGTTTTTGTAGGCTCTGAAGTTAGATAAAACACACTCTCCATTAGTTTCTTCTTTTCATTTTTATTCAATTTTTATTTCTTTTTAAAATCTTCAATGTAATCAAAACCTAGGGATGTAGGAACAATGGAATGCTTGAATGGTGAAGGAATAGGAGTACTTGTAGTTGATAATGATGTCACAACCAAACTAACTGACATTGGAGGAGTGCCTAGAAATAGCTCCTTTGTGGTGGATCCATTGGTAGTGTGACTTGGAGTTGGACTTGTCAAAATCATTTTCCTCTTCTGTATGCCTTGATCACTTGGTGTTTCTATGGTATATTGTGTTGTTTTCCTCTTGTGTGTAATTAGTTGTTATAGCACATGTTGACCACTACTAGTACTACTACCCATACCATCCCTACCAGAGGTAGTGCTAGTTGCACTAATCCATCCACCATGTTCATGCCCTAGTTGTGATTATGTCTGACCATGAGGATGAGGATTTGAAGATCTAACATATTGAATTGTTTCGGCTCTACTTGTTTTCCCTTGGTCTACTTTATCAGCTCCAAGTCCAGATTTTTCAACTAGTTCTCTATGTTGTACATCTATTATTGTAGGAATTATTTATCCTTGGGACCGCAAACCACCACCTTCATAACCCATTTTTCAATTATGGTTGCTCTTTTAGTAAATGCTTCTTTTTTGGCCTCACTTTAATCAAGTTTGAAATTGACATGGATTTCTTCTTTCCTATCATCATCACTTTCTTCATCTTCTTTTTCATTCAGATGCTATATATTCCATAATTTTCTAAACTCAAGATCTTCTTCATTATCTCCATACTCTGCAAGAGCTCTTGGATCACCTAGGTCCTTCCTCATAGACCAAAAGGAAGTAATTTTTTTATCATGATCAATTTTTTTTTGTAAATTCCTTCTCTAGAGAATCTGACATTTTTACTCTAATAGATGGTTTATGACTTTTTTCATAAAAAATGTTGTACCTCCTAATTGTCTTTTGATGCAATGCAATAATTTTTGCTAACAATTGTTCAAAAGAAATACCATTCTCAGCAACACTTTTCTCCATTGCTTCTTTGACCTCATCCTAAGAATCCTTGTTTCTCAAGTTTTCATGCAAGGGTTTACTTTGATGTTGATTCTACTTCCAACATTCTTATTGAGCACAATCATTGATTTAATGGTGTCACATGGATCATACTTCTAGTGACAAATAGCATCAAAATAAAAAAAAAATCAAAAGATCATGTGCCACACTAAATTATTTTCTCTTGAATGTCATCCCTCCACATGAAAAAAGTAAAGAAGGAAATAAGGTCTTCTTCCCCTAACTACTAAAGTGTCTTTCATCAGTACTCTACATTTGCCTTACATATTCCAAAACAAAAACCCTTTCTATCACATTTATTGGAAGTTTTTATGGATGTACTTCTGATCCATAAAATCTTAGCATAGTATATTCTTCCATTAAGTACCAATCAACCAATTGTATTTATTTTCCTAGTTGAATGTAGTTTCTACATGACATAGGAAATCTAGGAATTGGAGTATTTTTAATTTCTTGATGCAATGGAGCCAAAAATTAGTCTACAAAATGATTGTAGCTCCTTTGAGAATCATGCAACCTTATAAAAGTGGTCCATTCATATACTGGAGCCATTTTATTTTTCTTAGGATTACTATTACCATAGCCCTGAATTTGAAGCTTGTTGGTCTAAAACATTCCTATGAATTTGAATAGAAAAAGATAGCACAAGTAGGTTGTGAACCTAAATGTCTTGGTGGAACCTCCTTTAATCATTAAATTTTTTTTATGCATGGATTCTACAATGTGCTCAATAAAATTATATTTGTCATGTGGAACACCATAATAGATATTATACACCATTTCAAGGAGGCATGCACCCACTTCCAAATTGCTATTCAATCTGAGGAAAAATGCTAGCATGGAATTAGTATCCTAAACCCATGGTTTAAAAGTATCCAAATCATAATGAGGATTATGATCACCTTTCAATTTGTTTCTATCTTGAACTATTCTATTTAATAAATAATTTTTCTCCATTTCATCCACCGCTTCATAATCACTATCAAGCTTTTCTAGATCAATGTGGACATTTCCAAATTATTTGGTTGTAAACCCCAAGCCCAACACTTTTCCAAGTTCTTCTGCATTAATGGATAACAATTCTTCTTTTCTATATTTATTAACAATTTCTCTTTTGTTATCATCATAATTTAGGGCACAGACCATGATAAATTTTGGGCAAGGGAAGACCTCATGTAACATCATGCACCCTAATCCAATTACCCACGGTGTACTGATACTATTAACTTGCAATTGGATTTTATTTGCAACCTTATTCTCAGATGAAAATCTAAGTTCTAAGGTATGCCTACCATAGGTTTCAAGATCATTAATATCATGTTATTCATTAGTGAAACCTGGGGATTTAAGTAATTTTGCATAATGTGTTTTTTTATCCGACATTGCTCTAGTGGTACTGGTGGTAGACATGCTATTACAATCAACAATATGAAATTTTTGAATTCCCTATTAGTCCTTAATTTTTCTTAATTCTTAAGCCTCTTAACCCTAAACCTAAACTTCAAAGTTTGACAAAATAAAATTTTAAGAAACGTCAAGCGATGAAATGTAGCCACATGAATTCTTTAACTTACCTAGATTTTGAATTTTGATTCTTGAAGTTGAAACTAGGTTACTGGAATGGCTTTGTTGGAAGTGGAACTGTGGAACCCAGAACAGGGTGGTGCACTACAATGAGCAAACTAAATGACACTAAAACATCTAATCATTACTTACGGACTACACAATACACAATTAAGTAGTACAATGTACATGGATGACAACATTTAAAACAAGCCATTAATGATTTACTCCTACATTGACAAAAAATTCTAAACTGTTGATCTTTGTTAATCTAACAGTTATAGGGTGATTCTGGAGCTTTAAGTTCATGAGTGTAGCACTCTATTCATTTCATTCTAGAATGCAACTACAACCATACATCAAATGTTCATCGAATGGTTGAGTAATTTATGATATAAATAATAAAGATAAAACATGTGTTTTAAATTTTCTTTAAACTTTAATGCGCTAGGATTGAAATCAAGGCTAAGGGGCCAAAAAATTAATGTTGCAAAGGCCTAGATAAAATGAATTACAATGTCATATTAATAGCACAACCATTTATTTTATTACAACTCAATTACAATGTCACATTATTACATATTACAAATACAAATGTAAGCACAAATGCCAAGCTTCTACTGGACTACTGGTGAAAATTTGAAAACATAAATGTGATACATGTATCTCTAAAAATAAATGGAACTTGTTAGGTCAACCATGAACTCTCAAAATAAACTCATGGGACTTGCTGAGTCAGCCATGGTCTCTGAAAATAAATGCATGGGGAAAGGGGGCTGAATCAAATTAGGGAAACAATAAGCACTTAAAATAAATGCATGGGGATTCCTTGGTAGGCCATGGTGTCTCAAAATAAACACAAGGGACTCTCTTGGCCAACCATGCAGATGATGAGGGGTCATAAAATTGCTCCCATGCAAAAGATGAGCACTGAAAGTAAATG
>VDFB02288797.1:0-40089 GCA_007258455.2 Sequoia sempervirens | reverse complement strand
CCCATATATCTCTATATCTCTCTCTTTCTCTCCCCATATATTAACTGAGAAGCCATGCACGCATACAATAGTATATGTTGGTAAAACTATAATAGTGTTTTATTAAACTATAAGTAACACTTATCTTTTTAATGTCAATCCTTCTTATAAAAATAGTGTTTTATTAAAATATAAGTAGATTATTGTCACCACTATTCATTCAACATGAAATGCCAAATGTAGCAATTTTTTTCTTGCTTTTGTAAAGTTTCATTAACCAAGCTATTTACTAGGTTGAATAAAGTTGTGTTATGACCCTTCATCTCTTTAAAATAAGTAGACAATATTAGTGAGATCAGGAAGGGGAGAAAACTAAACTCCTTCAAAATAGGGGGAGAATACTTAGTTCCTCTAGGATAAATAAGTAACTTTAGATCATTTTATTAGTTGTGTATCCTAACTAATATAGAGTAAGCTTTTTCATTTTAATTGACTACTACATAATAGTTTGTGTTGAAAGAATTGTTTGCATTCTTTGTAGTTTTTACAGTGGAATACAAATCATATTTAATTTCATGCTAATATACTTCTTTCATAAAGATATTTTTTTGAAATAAGTGCTTCATAACCCATCTAATCAAATCATAATTAACCTATCGAAAAGGAAATAGGAGTTTTCTAAAGAAAATAACACTTGACCCAATCATAAGTGTATAGCCTTCAAAGAAATGAGCGATCCACCTTAGCAATAATAACTACCTAATTTAGATGTGGGTATGTGCATGATCATGATCGGCCAAAAAGTGGCAACATGAAAAAAGTAGCATTTTGAACTCACCAAAAAATGTAAAACTCCCAAGTTGACTTTTTTTTGGGTTGGGTGTCAGTACATTGCTCCATAGCAATGCCCAAACCAAAGTACTACAAATCAGATATCCAATTTTTTTTGCATATCCAATTCATGTCTAATATCTAATTTGGAAAACATTTTAAAATGTAATATTTTGGTGCTATAAATCAGATATCCAATTTTTGCACATGTATAACCAAGAGTAATTAGGAGGTGGAGGGTGGGAAAGAGAGAGAGAGAGAGAGAGAGAGAGAGAGAGAGAGAGAGAGAGAGAGGGGGGGGGAGAGAGAATTAGGATGGGGAAGGGAGAGAGAGAGATAGAGAGGGGGAAAGGGAGAGGGAAAATGAGAGAGAGAGAGAGGGTAAAAGGGAGAGAGAGATATATATAGAGAAAGAATTAGGAGGGGGAAGGGGGTAGAGAGAGAGATAATTAGGAGGGGGCAAGGAGAGGGGAAGAGTGTTGAGGGTAGAGGATATAAGGTTTAAGGGTTTATGGTTGAGGGGGTATGAGGGAGAGACTTGAGAGAGAGAGAGAGGGGGAGGGAGTGGGAGAGAGATAAAGGAAGGGAGGATTAAGGGTAGAGGGTAGATAGTTTAAGGGTTAAGCAGTAAATGCAAGAAGCCGAGTCCACGAAATGTGGAAGTTTTGCCTTTAGGAAAAAAATCAGGCTTCCAAAAATGGGATCCGGGCTTTAGCTCGGATCCCCGAAGTCTAAATTTAAAAAATGGATCCTATTTTTAAAATTTTCCATTTTGGAAAAATTTTCAAAGATCCTTATTTTAGGCCTCTTTTTTTGTAATTAATTATCGAAGGTTTTCAAACAATCCCATTTTGAAAACTTTCCATTTTTGAAAAATTCCACTTTCAAAAAATCCATTTTGGAATTTTCCATTTTTTGGTAATTTTTTCAAACGATCCCATTTCATAGAACCATAAAAAATATTTTTTTTATGAAACAGGATCTTGTTTTTTAAATTATGAATTTTTGGGTGGGTTTTTGGCTTGTTTTTTTGGTTCAGGAAATGGCTTGGGGACTCGAACCTAAGCTTTGGACTTGGTTTGACTTATAGTGACTTTGGAAATATGTCTGAAGACCTATTTTGCAAAAAAAAATTATGAAATTAAAACCCATTATAGATGAAATAGTGCAGATTCCAAATATGTAATTATTTTAATAATTTGATTATTTTTTCTATTTTTCAATTAATTTCTAATGAAAGTAGTCCATAACCTTGAATTATCAAGTTTTTAAAGTATTTTAATAACTTTTGATCAACATAACATTTTGATGAATAGATTGCATGAGAAAAAACTTGAGACAATTCTTTTCAATTTAAAAAAATAAATCAAAAAATGATAAGTTTAGGTCATCTTATGCATGTCGTACATGGCAATTTTTCAAAACGACAAATATGCCTAATAAAAATTTAATAAAAAAATAATTCAATAAAAAATTACAAAAAAATATTGAAAACAAGCTTCTGTGAGTCACAAATCTTTTCCCAAAAGGATTTAGAAAAATATGATAATTTAGGTCAAAATATGGATGTTGTACACATACATGGTATGGTATAAAAAAGTGACTTTTAAACAATGGTTTTTAGAAACACCTATTGAAACTCATTTTTTACAATTTGGGTATTGAAATAAATTACATATTTGGAAACTAGACTCTGAGTACTAAATTTTATGATTAGTAATTTTTTTTAAGATTCCTTCTCTAAGTGCTTCAAATTTTAAGGTCAAATGTGTCAAATTTTGAAAATCAGAGAAAACACTTCCACTTTTTTGCAAAAAAGTGGACTCAACTTCTTGCACACACCCTAAGGGGAGAGAGATAGAGGGAGTGAGTGAGTGAGAGAGAGGCCTAAGAGAGGGAGAGGGGGTAGGATATTGAAGTTACTTGAGAGAGAGAGAGGGAGGGAGGGAGTGGGAGAGATAGAGGGAGGGAAGGTTAAGGGTAGAGGGAGAGGTTAAGGGTGGAGGGAGTGAGTGAGAAAGACCTAAGAGAGGGAGAGTAGTAAGAGGAAGAGACTTGAGATAGAGGATTGGAGGAGTGACAGAGAGAGAGAGAGGATGAGAGAGGAGTGGTGCTAGAGGAGACTTGTAGAGAGAGGGAGGGAGGGAGAGATAGAGGGAGACAAGTTTAAGGGTGAGGCAGGAGGGTCAATGCCTAGGGTCTGGGCCTAGGTTAAGGGTTAAGGGTTAAGGGTTTAGGGTTATGGGCAGAGGGAGAGAGATAGAGGGATTGAGTGAGTGAGAGAGAGACCTAAGAGAGGGAGAGGGGCAGGGATATTGAAGATAATTTGAGAGAGAGAGAGGGAGGGAGGGAGAGAGATAGAGGGAGGGAGGGTTACAGCAGAGGGTGGCATTTGGTCGGCTTATGGTTAAGGTGGAGGGGAGAGAGATAGAGGGAGGGAGAGCTAAGGGCAGAGGGTAAAACACTTAAGGGTGGAGGGAGAGAGACAGAGGAGGAAGGAGTGGAGTGAGAGAGAAAGACCTAAGAGAGGGAGAAGGCAGGGAGGGAGAGACTTGAGAGAGTGAGGAGAGAGACTCCCTGTGAGAGGGAGTGGTGCCACGTAGGAGAGACTTGAGAGAGAGAAAGATAAAGGGAGGGTTAAGGTAGAGGGTAGAGGGTTTAAGGGTTTAGTGTTTATATTAAGGAGAGATAGAGGGAGGAGTGAGTGAGATAGAGACCCAAGACAGAAGAGGGGTAGGATGGAGATACGAGAGAGAGAGAGAGGGAGGGAGGGAGTGGAAGAGAGATAGAGGGAGGGGGGTTAAGGGTAGAGGGTAGATGGTTTAATGGTTTCTGGTTAAGGGTAGAGGGAATAGAGATAGAGTGAGTGAGTGAGTGAGTGAGAGAGAGACCTAAGAGATGGAGAGGGGGTAGGAGGGAAAGACTTGAGATAGAGTGACGAAGTGAGTGAGAGAGAGAGAGAGAGACCTGAGAGAGGGAGTGGTGCTAGGAGGAAGAGACTTGATAGAGAGAGAGGGAGGGAGTGGGAGAGAGATAGAGGGAGACATAGTTAAGGGTTTAGGGTTATGGGTAGAGGGGAGAGAGAGGGAGGGAGTGGGAGAGAGATAGAGAGTAGAGGGTTAAGGGTAGAGGGTAGAAGGTAGAGGGTTAAGGGTGGAGAGGAAGGATATAAGAGTGTGAGAGAGAGAGAGACCTGAGAGAGGGAGAGGGGGTAGGAGGGGTGAGACCGAGAGAGAGGAAAAGAGGAGGAGGGGAGAGAGATATGGGGTAGAGGGGTTAAATCGCCTGGTAGAGGTTAAACATAGAGGTAGAGGGTTTTAAGGGTTTAGAGTTTTAAGGGTTAAGGGTTTAGGTAGAGGGGAGAGATAGAGGGAGGAGAGAGAGAGACCTGAGAGAGGGAGAGGGGGTAGGAGGGAGAGACTTGAGAGAGAGAGAGGGTAGAGGGTTTAAGGGTTAAGGGTTAATGGTTTAGGGTTTAGGGTTATGGGTAGTGATGAAACTTCAAAGTTTTGTTCTCTGTGTTCTCTTTTAACCTTCCTTGTGTCTCTGGTCATCTACGGTGTTTGGGAAAAGCCTAAGGATGGGGTTTTACCTTTGTCTTCATGGAAAAACCTAGTGTTCATTTTACACATTGGATGGGATCTATTTTGCTGTTACTTTTTGGGAAGGCTTTAAAATGACTTAAGCCCCATTGCTTCGTCTAGGCTGGGCCCCCTTTTGTTTTATCATTTTATTTCCTACGCCTGACTTTATTTTTCCTAAGTATTTTGTTGGTCCCGTGTTCCCTCAATAGTAACTTATGTCATTTTTTTTTCACACTCCAGTGGTGTTGCCTTATTCCTTTAGGGAGGCCTAGTAGTCGTAGGCTAATTTTCATGTATCAATTGACTGGAATATCATAGAACCTTCTTTTTTTTAAAATGTAGACTGGTCTCTTATTTATCTATAACTAAGGTTTGGAGGCACGAATCATCATGCAACTTGCCACATCGGCAGATCTTTTGAGAAGTGTCTAAAATTTGACTTTTTAAAGGTTCAACCAAAACTTAATCATGGAACCCTCAATAGTTGAACCAAAAAAATATCATTTGTTGCTTGTAGAATATGATATTTTTATTTAAATTAAAATTAATATACAACCTATGTGGACTCAAATACTTATATTGATAACCATAAATCTTTGATATCTCTACCTTTTATATTCAACACATATGGACTAATAGTTGAACACAAAAAATATATTTGTTGTTATAAAAATGACACATAATGATTTAAAATACAACTTATATTGAACAAAATGGACCAATAGTTGAACACTAAAACTTTTTGAAAATCCTTCACATTTAATGGGAAAATACATGTTATTTATTATGCTCAATTTTTATATTTTTGATAGGATAAACTATTAATATATGTTTTTATATTTGTGCTCACCTTAATATATGTTTTTATGTTTTTTATATTGTGCTTACCTTTTATATTTGTGATAGCACGACTACTGGGCCCTCTCCCTAATAAATGTTTTTTTTCTATAGAGGGACAAGTTCACATGGCCGTAGATCAATCATCGTGTGATCTCAGCCATTCCTCGCCATCCCACGATGACCCCACCACACTGTCTTTGTTGATCATGATATCATGGGAGAGCACCATGTGTCTCATCTGGTGAAGTCGAATGAATGATAAATACTTTGATGCATCTTTAATACATTATGTCATGGGTTACTAAAGAAGTTATAAGATGCATGCAATTTAAATCAATGGAGATGTTATAACCTTGATAGAAAGGTGTTCGATGGTTAATAACAAGGCTGGCGACTATGTTGAACAAACAGGATTGCCGATGGTTGAGATCCATGGTTGCCTGCCATCGTGTGATCAAAATTTGTGAGGTATTTATTGATTGTGATATCACAGGCAGGTGCCACATGGATCTCCTCGGCAACGAGTAGTGTGGTGGGGCAATGGCTACCCAGCATACAAAAAGTCATGGGCATCTACATGGCTTATGCCTGCTGCACTTTCGTTAAGGAGAGAGATAGAGGGAGTGAGTGATTAATCCATTTACACATTATTCTTGTATTCTTCCTTAGTTAAATATTTAGTTACCCATTTACCGTTAGCAGAAATAACCCAATAATTTAATAGAATGGATGATCAAATCATCCAGAAAATGTCTTAGCCACCAACAAAGCTCACTTGCACACTACACAAATGACTCCAACCATATTTGATGTAGATTTAAATTTTAGCCATCGATCCTTCAATTAGATCAAATCATCAAACGACCATCTTCAAAAGAAGGTGACACAATCACCAACATGGCAATAAGGGGCACACCATACCATATGTTTCCAAGGAAGTCCATGTTGCTTCCGCCTGCGATATCGCAATTAGTAAAGATCCTGCAACTTTGGATCACGTGAAGGCGGGAAACCATAGATCTTGAGAATTCATGATCTTGTTCCTTCAACATAGTCGCCAACCTTATTATTAACCATTGAGTAGCTTTTTCATCAAGATTATAATATATCCCCTAATTTAAAACATGTGCACCTCAAGAACACTTTAGTAACCTACCTTTTAATGTATTAAGGCCAAATTAATTTACCACATTATTTCCTTCATTCCTTTGGCTTCATCAGATGAGACACATGGCACCCACCCATGCTATCGTGATCAGTAAAAAAATTGCAACTTTCGATCATGCAATGGCGGGAAACTATTAAGAACTGATGACAATTGATTGACAGTCAACCAAACTTATCACCTTTAGCCTCACCAAATAGGACACATGGTGCCCACCCATGATATCGAGATCAACCAAAGCGGTTTGGTGGGGTCATCACGGGATAGTGGGGAGCGACTAACATCAAATGATAGTTGATAAAAATTCACACAAACTTCATCTTTCTGCAAAACAAAAAATTTATTAAAAGGAAAAGGGGACATCACTAGGTGGATGGTAAACAATGACATAAGTTTTTTTTAAATGATGAAACACGGGGCCAACCAAGACTTAGGAAATAAAACCCTACAGAGGAAATAAAATATTAAAACAAAGGGAATCAGCCTAGATGGAACGATAGGACATAAGTCATTTTAAAACCCCTCAAAAATTAACATAAAAATAGATCCCAACCAAGGTGTAAAATAAACACAAGGGTTTTAAATGAAAATAAAGCTAAAACCACCAACCCAAGGAAAATTCTGACACCATGAAAGACAAGTAACACTAGGAAGGGTAGGAATGGAACATAAGGAGCAAAAAAAGTTCCATCAGAGGGGAGAGAGAGACCTAAGAGAGGGAGAGGGGGTAGGAGGGAGAGTCTTGAGAGAGAGAGGGAGGGAGTGGGAGAGAGATAGAGGGTAGAGGATTTAAGGATTTAAGGGTTAAGGGTAGAGTGGAGAGACTTAGGAGAGAGAGGGAGGGAGGGAGGGTAGTACTGAGAGAGATAGAGGGTAGAGGGTTTAAGGTTTAGGATGCTAAGGGTTTAAGGTTTAGGGTTAAGGTAGAGGAAGAGAGATAGAGAGAGGAGAGAGAGAGAGACCTGAGAGAGGAGAGGGGGTAGGATGGGAGAGACTTGACAGAGAGAGGGTAGAGGGTAGAGGGTTTAAGGGTTTGGGATTTAAGGGTTAAGGGTTTAGGGTTATGGGTAGAGGGGAGAGAGATAGAGGGATTTAGTGAGAGAGAGAGGGAGGGAGTGGGAGAGAGATAGAGTAGAGGTAGAGGGTTAAGGGTAGAGGGGAGGGAGATAAGAGTGAGTGAGAGAGAGAGAGGCAGAAGGGGTAGGAGGGTGAGACTTGAGAGAGAGGCAAGAGGAGGAGAGAGAGAGATATGGGGTAGAGGGTTGAAAGTTAGAGGGTTTGGAGTTAAGGGTTAAGGGTTTAGGGAATTTAGGGTTTAGGGTTTAAGGGTAGAGGGGAGACACATAGAGGGAGTGAGTGAGAGATATATAAAGACCTAAGAGAGGGATTCAATGAGAGAGAGAGGGAGGGAGTGGGAGAGAGATAGAGAGTACGTAGAGGGTTAAGGGTAGAGGGTAGAGGGTTTAAGGGTTAATGGTTTAGGTTTTAGGGTTTAGGCTTAAGGGGAGAGAGATAGAGGGAGTGAGTGAGTGAGAGAGAGACCTAGGAGAGGGAGAATGGGTACGATATTGAGGATACTTGAGAGAGAGAGAGAGGGAGGGAGTGGGAGAGAGATAAAGGGAGGGAGGGTTAAGGGTAGAGGGTAGATGGTTTAAGGTTTTAGGGTTAAGGGTGGAGGGGAGAGAGATAGACGGAGTGAGTGAGAGAAAGACCTTAGAGAGGGAGAAGTATTTTGTATATATTAATAAATAATATATATATTCTAGTAGCATTTGCAACACAACATGAAATACAATATTAGAATTACTTTTAGTTATAGTATTAAGGTTAGGGTTAGATATATATTTAGTTAGGGTTGGGGTTAAAAATAGTTCCAGTGTTAATTTTATGATTAACTTTAGGGTTAGAGTTAGAGTGAGAATTATTGTTGAGATTGAATCATAACCCTAATCTAACCTTAACCTTAAACCTAATTGAACCCTAACCCTATTTGTAATTGAACTTTAACTCTAACCCCAACCCTAACCCTATCATTGAACCCAAGCTTTATCCTAGAACCCCAACTCTAATTAAATGGTAAACCTAACTAACCTAACCTTAACCCTAATGTTAATCTGTTCCCTAAGTCTATCTATAACTATAATCCTAACCCTTCTCATTCTAACCCTAATTATAATCTTAATTATAATTCTAACCCTAACCATAATTCTAATGCTATTCATAATCCTTAGTTTAACACTAACCATAGTTCTCATGACAACCTTAACTCTAATTATAACCCTAATCAAGGCCCGACCTTAACCTTAACCCTAACCTTGAGTTTAATTAAACCCTATCCTTAACCTTAAGCCTAAGCTTAATTAAAACAAGATCATAGCTCTAACCCCAAACTCATATATGTGAGATAATTATAATTTACCAAAACCCTAACCATAATTGAATCATAACCCTAATTGAAATATAATCCTACCTTTAATTGAACCCTAACCCTAATTGAATCATAATTTTAACCCTAAGCCTAATTGAACCCTATTTTTAACTCTAAGACTAATTAAAAACTATTTATAACCCTAACCCTAAGCCCATCTAAATCCTAGCCCTAATTGAACCCTAACCCAATTTAATCATATTTAAACCCTAACCCTTAATGAGCACTAACCCTAATTAAACCTTAACACAATTGAACCATAATTCTAACCCTAATTTAATACTAACACTAACCCTAATCCTAATAGCATATTATTAGGGTTGTATTTATTAATGTCCTAATATTAGTTTATAAATTCAACATTAATTATAAATATTTTAAAATAAATTAAGTATTTCAATCTAAAATTTTAATATTTGACATTACAAATAAAATTAAACTAAACTATAATTTTTAAAATCCATAAAATATTTATTATCTATTTAGTTTTACTAATTATCTAATACAATTAAATTAAATTAAATTAAATATTCATTTTAAATTAATTAAACAATTATTAATTAGAATTTTAGAATAAATTAAGAAATAAGATCTATATAAAATCAACTTTTATATTTTTTTTCTTTGTGTCCAAATCATTTAATTTTCTAAAAATTATACTAAATTCTAATCCTAACCCTAGTTAAACCCTAACCCTATTTGGACTCTAACCCTTACCCTAATTGAACACTAAATCTAATTGTAATTGACCACTAAGCATTATTGAATTCTACCCCTAACCCTACCCCTAACTCTAACTAAACCCTAAACCTAACTCTAATAAAACCCTAACCCAAACGTACTTGATTCACAATCCCAACCCTAACCCAAACCCTAATTGAACTTTAAAACTAACCTTAATTAAATATTAGCTCTAATTGAACATTTATTGAATAGTAGTCCTAATTGTACCGTAACCCTAACTTTGAACTATAGTTGAACTCTAATCCTAACCCTAACAATAATTCTTATCCTAATTGAACCTTAACCCCAACCCTAACCTTAACCTTGACCCTATTATAACTCTTATTGAATTCATAACCTTAATTAAATCCCAACCTCATCCTCAATCCTAACCCAAATTGAACATTAATTGAACCCTAAACCTAACCCTCAGTGAACACTAATCCTAATTGAACTCTAACTTTTTAGTTGAAAATATTAAAGTTCCTTATATTTTCCCATTCATCATCATTTATCATTCAATTCCTAATATAACTCCAAAAATTTATAGTTTTATAATGTTTTAATACACACCTAATATTAAGGGTTTAGAGTTTAAGGGTTAAGGGTTTAGAGTTTAAGGGTTAAGGGTTTAAGGTTAAGGGTTAAGGGTAGAGGGAAGAGAGATAGAGGAGTGAGAGAGAGAGAGAGAGACCCGAGAGAGGAGAGGGGCAGGAGGGAGAGACTTGAGAGAGAGAGAGAGGAGAGGGTAGAGGGTTAAGGGTTTAGGGTTTAGGTTATGGGTAGAGGCTGAGAGATAGAGGGATTAGTGATAGAGAGGGAGGGAGTGGGAGAGATATAGAGAGTAGAGGTTAAGGGTAGATGGGAGGAGATAAGAGTGAGTGAGAGAGAAAGACCTAATAGAGGGAGAGGGGTAGGAGGGTGAGACTTGAGAGAGAGAGGGAAAGAGGGAGGGAGTGGGAGAGAGATAAGAGGTAGAGGGAGGGTTTATGGGGTTAAGGGTTTAAGGGTAGAGGGGAGACACATAAAGGGAGTGAGTGAGAGATAGAGAGACCTAAGAGATCGAGGGAGAGGGGGTACGAGGGAGAGACTTGAGAGAGAGAGAGATGGTAGAGGGTAGAGGGTTTAAGGGTTTGGAGTTTAAGGGTTAAGGGTTTAGGGTTTAGGGTTATGGGTAGATGGGAGAGAGATAGAGGGATTTAGTGAGAGAGAGGGAGGGAGTGGGAGAGAGATAGAGGGATTTAGTGAGAGAGAGGGAGGGAGTGGGAGAGAGATAGAGGTATTTAGTGAGAGAGAGAGGGAGGGAGTGGGAGAGAGATAGAGGGTAGAGGTTAGAAGCTATAGGGTTAAGGGTAGAGGGGACAAAGATAGGAGTGAGTGAGTGAGAGACAGACCTGAGAGAAGGAGAGGCAGTATGAGGGTGAGACTTGATAGAGAGGGACAAAGGGAGGGAGTACTAGGAGAGAGATAGAGGGTAGAGGGTTTATATTTTAAGGGTTAATGGTTTAAGTTTTAGGGTTAAGGGTATAGGGGAGAGAGATAGAGAGAGTGAGAGAGAGAGACCTAAGAGAGGGAGAGGGGGTATGAGGGAGAGACTTGAGAGAGAGAGAGGGTAGAGGGTAGAGGGTAGAGGGTTTAAGGGTTAAGGGTTTAGGGTTATGGGTAGAGGGGAGTGAGTGAGTGAGAGAAATACCTAAGAGAGGGAGAAGGATTAGGAGGGAGAGACTTGAGATAGAGTGAGTGAGTGAGTGAGTGAGAGAGAGACCTCAGAGAGGGAGTGGTGCTAGGAGGGAGAGACTTGAGAGAGAGAGAGAGAGATAAAATAAGGGAGGGTTAAGGGTAGAGGGTAGAGGGTTTAAGGGTTTAGGGTTTAGGGTTTTATGGGAGAGAGATAGACGGAGTGAGTGAGTGACCCATTTACATATTATTCTTTTATTCTTCGTCGGTTAAATATTTAGTCACCACTTTACCGTTAGCAGAAATGACCAAAGAATTTAATAGAATGGACTACTCATATAATACCTTACATTATGGAGCTCAATTCTCTAATATATTACTACTTATCAAATCCTTTGTAAATAATTGTAAACTTATCACTCCATTTAAGCATTTAATTGATTTTCTTGAATCAAAGAAAAAATATAGACACACAATTGAACAAATTCTCAAATGAAGATTGACAACATCATTAACATTTCATTCAAAATTCACTCAAATCCATGTAAGGAGATAAATAATATTCAAATTATATGTTTATTCATGATTATAAGTCATATCTGCATACAATTTAAGATAATTTGCATATATTCATCCAAAACTCAAAATAGGCTATCTATTATATTCCTATCTTTCTACCCATATATTCAACTCAAAACCTAGCTAGAGCTTTCATCAGTTCTCTCCCTACAAATGAGCCTTGAATTCCCTTTTATATGACAAGGGAGAAACAAGCTTCGGGCTCAAATGTAATTTCACCACAAATTTTCATTTTAAACAATCTCCATTGCATTTGACTTTCATTTCAAAACTTCCCACATATTGAATCTGCAAAACATAGTGCAACTAGGGAAAGCTAAAGTTGTAACTACCATAAGAAAAGGGAATGCCAATTGTCATAAAAATCCCCTTTGTCACTATCCACGCAAAAAAACTAGGCAACCAAATTGCCACAAAGGCACACAATCAACATCAAAAAATTTCCACACACGCAAAACCAACACCACCAACAACAACATCATCAACACAAAATTTTACATCATACACAACAACTTCTTATTTACCTGCCACCCTACCCTTACCAACACTCAGACCCCAGCCCGCTTCTAGTTGTTGCTAGAGGAGGAGAGGAAAACTCAGCCTCCTCTTCTTTCTTTTCCTTGCCCAATATGGTTCTATTCCATCCACTTGGGGTTTTAACTGCCAATGGCACCACATATATCACTTCCTCATTAGAGGGAAAACCATGATTGAAGTGAGGTAAATATTGACAATAGTCGGAGTCGGTCTCGATTACACCATCAAAATTATTGCTCGTAAGGTCAATGGGTGAGTGTTGGCATCCAAAGGAGCCATGCCCATACCTTATTTTCCTACTGGCACTAGTAATAGAGCACACCGACTGCTTGCCTTTGTCATCTACTATTTGAGTAGAAACTTCCTAGAAGTGCAACCTTCTACTGCATCTAGTGGGCACAAGCTTGGGCTTGTCAACCAAAACACCTTCCTGAATAACAGGAACAATATTTTGTGAGCTCAAACGAATAGACCTCCTTACTGACTTACTCATTTTCTCTTGTCAGAAAGGCACTCAAATTTGATTAGGCTCAACCCAGAAAGTTCTCTAATTCCTACAAGAATGACACAATTAGTAGTTAATTCCTCTTGTATTTATTGTGTGAGGTAATGGAAACCTTCATCAATGCTTAGTAAAAATGCATGTGCAAACATGGCAATTTGGTAGTGTATGTACTATCACCATTTAACTTAAGAATTTGTATATCACCCTTCATGATTTCCAACAAAAGCATCTTTACATAGATTGAGAATGGTGTGACTAAACAAGCAAGGAATAATTCATTAATGCTTCACCAGTTGTATGATAAAATGACCACCACGTTCCATTTTCCAACTTTGAATACTACCCACTGATCTCTTGAAGATTTGGCAGATCAAACGGTTTATCTTGAGCTAACTCCATTTGACATCCAATGAAGCATTGTTGACCTTCCTCATGACTAATAACATTAATCCATCTCTGAAACCAACTACCATGTTGGCAGGTCCTATGCACTTTTCAAAATAAACGGCTGGAGCTACACATCACAATCTCGCTGACCTCACAGCTTTTAAGCAACCTTCATCTTCCTCCTGCAAGCTAGCGGTGAATGACAAAGATTTACATTAGCTTTTCATCTTGTTTTTCAATCTAAAACCATGGGTTATGAGCTCAATAGTGGATATTGGTCCCCACATTCCATATAGGACACACATATTCCTTTTGTTGACCTCACGCCAAATAATAGGGCAACACCTTAGGTCTGCGAGCTGGTGGGGTATGATCAAGATCTTCTCCCATATCTTTGAATCTAAAAAACCTACACATTGCACAATGAGTATTTAATGAAAGGATTTTGCTAAGTCATCAACGACATGGCCACTGGGGTTAATGGCTTAGGCTTACATCACCAGATTAAAATAAAAACCTTACTTTAGGAGAAGACATAATGCAGTGGTAAAACGATGACCAGTTCTTCAGGCTAATAGGGATGGTGAACTAACATGCTAAATGGCTCAAGAGGTGACTTAAGGGGTTAATGACAGACCAAGTAGGTCAACCTCAAATTATAACATTTGCATGCTCTAGGGAATATTAAAACCCTACTAATTCATGGGGACAAGGGTTTCAAAATGAAGACCCAAGTCAAGTGGTAGAGAGAAAATTCCTCAAAATTTTAGACTTGAGATAGAGTGACTAAGTGAGTGAGAGAGAGAGAGACCTGAGAGGAGTGGTGCTAGGAGGGAGAGACTTGATAGAGAGAGAGGGAGGGAGTGGGAGAGAGATTGAGGGGGACAGGGTTAAGGGTTTAAGGTTAAGGGTTTAGGGTTATGGGTAGAGGGGAGAGAGATAGAGGGATTCAGTGAGAGAGAGATAGGGAGGGAGTGGGAGAGAGATAAAGAGTAGAGGGTTAAGGGTAGAGGGGAGGGAGATAAGAGTGAGTGTGAGAGAGAGAGAGAGGTAAAAGGGGTAGGAGGGTGAGACTTGAGAGAGAGAGGGAAAGAGGAAGGGAGTGGGAGAGAGATATGGGGTAGAGGGTAGAGGGTTTAAGGGTTTAGAGTTTAAGTGTTAAGGGTTTAAGGTTTACAGTTAAGGGTTTAGGGGTAGAGGGGAGACACATAGAGGGAGTGAGTGAGAGATTGATAAATACCTAAGAGAGGGAGAGGGGGTAGGAGGGAGAGACTTGAGAGAGAGAGAGAGAGGGTAGAGGGTATAGGGTTTAAGGGCTTGGAGTTTAAGGGTTAAGGGTTTAGGGTTATGGGTAGAGGGGATAGAGATAGAGGGATTCAGTCAAAGAAAAAACCCAAACCTTAGGATTTTCCCAATACAATAAAATATTATTAACATAAGACAAGACATGAAAGGGACATAAGATAGGATAGGAAAGGACATATTCAAAAGATGCAACATACTGTGTTGATATGTCCTTCAATCTTCTTAAGAATTCTTAAGAAGATCCATGATCTTTTTATAAAGGAAGTGACTTCATAGATGCATCAAGTTCAATCATGCATCTTTTGAACAATGAGGAAGCATTTCAAGTTGTTGTCAAGCCCCTCTCACCATAACCCTATTGGATAGTCACACATCACATAGGAAGGTGAGTTGTTAGGTCACCCACATATGTGACAGGTGGTTGTCCAATAAAGATAAAATGAGGATACTATGTGTATTTATTACACATAACAAAAGAATATCATCAAGGTCATGATACAAGTACAAGGAAAACACCTTTGCAAGATCTATAAGGGGCAAAGGGGATTGATATTATTCATTCATGGGTGTAATGGTGAAAGTGAATGCAATAGGTAAAGTTCATTGTCATTGAAAAGGACAACCAACAATGCATGCTGCAATGGTCTCATGAAGGATGACAACAAAAAAAACCCTAAAGTTGCACAAGGCTCTATTCAAGGACTTCACAATCAAACATTAGGTGAATAAGTTTCCAAATAACATTCAATGCATGATGTTTTAAGGAAAGGCATAAAAGGAAAATACATTCAAGAAACATCAACTCTAGTTGACATAGATAATATGCCTATTGAAACATGCCATTACAAGAGGTTTATGACAGCAATGGAACCCTCATATCATGTGATCGAGATACAATTGCTATGCTCATAACCTTTCATGTAGGAGTTTTGGTCATCATGATTGATCCAACATGGATCATGATTGCATACAAGAAACAAAAAGTTACAAATGACAATTAAGTAGCTATGATTCAGGAGAGGTCTCATTTTGGAAGCCAAGGCCATAGTACAATTGTATATGAACAACAACTATGAGTTTATGCTACAAGAAAGACATGTAGGTTCATGTAGGACATCAAGCATTACAATGGTACAATTTCATATGAACAACAATCAACAATCAACAACAAGTAGTGAAGGAAGCAAGCATAGTTGTATTTTTACCTTTTCATACCATTGATCATCCATTCTAGCAATAAGCTATAATAGTGAAGGCATATACTTGTACAGGGGTGTTTTAAGGAAGATATTCAACATAAAAACCATCATAAATTATGGTGCTTCAAGGGAAAAGAGCATAGTCATGAATAAGAGCAGTACCATTAAAGGCTGCAGGTTTGTCTTCATGTTATCTATGAATTTGAAAAAATAAATCTACACTGGGTGACAACATGACTATAGCCATGAAATGGATTGCAGTGAGATAAATAATATAAATTGTTGTTTCCACTATCTCATTTTCTCTTTGGATAGTCATTACTAAGTCCTAACAAGTGAATAGAAAAGGGATAGGTGTCAATAATATACCTTCATTTGACAAGTCCTAGAATTTTGGTGATCTCATTGACCCAACAAGGCATTTATTAGAAATCATTTCATATCTTTTTGACAAAATCAAAAGGAGGACTGATGTATCCAATTGTAAGAAAAGAGAAATGTCCAAGGGAGGGGTAGTACCATCATCTTAGGTACCACTACTGCAAGATGATAAATGAAAATCCTTGTGTTTGTATGCATGGAGGTCCTAAAGCATACTTTGGCTAAGGTGCATTCATGGCATCTTTTGGTGAAAGGTTTCCCAAGCATGAGCAAAGATCCAATGTTCCATCAGGCTATGTTGGAAAAATTATACACTAATCCCCCCCTAGGGTGTTTCCTCTCATCAAAACCAATCCCTTCTTCCTATCATTTGTTGACAAGGGCAATTAATTAAAATGCTTAAATGGGATTATAGGAGGATATGTTCTATATAAGGATTTGATAAGTAGTATTGGGTTAGAATACATATTGATGAGATTGCAATGCAATGTTATTAGTGATCATATATGCTATGTGTTAAATCTTTCATAAACCCTTGAATACTTATGAATTTGACTCTCACAATGGATATATGGCACTGATCTAAGTTGTATGATTCAGTATTTGTTCGTCTTTACCTAGAGCTTGCTAAAAATTGCAAATCAATGGCCTATTTTATCTTGGGATTGTGTTATAGTTATCTCATGCTCCAAACAGCCGATAATGTCGATGAATAGCCAATTCTATTCGATATTATCCTATTATGTTGAGATATTAAATGAGATTATTTGTTATTGTTAATGTTGTTTATGATATTGGTGCAGAGGTTGTAAACACATTAAGGGATCTGATGAGCAACATATTGACTAGATTTGGATGTCCAGAAAGGATTGTGTTAGATAATGCAATGTGTTTTAGATCTGAGGAATACATAGAGTTTTGTGAGAAGCATGGAATCCAAATTTCTTATTCATCACCATACTACTCACACAGAAATGGACAAGCAGAGTCAAGCAATAAAAGCTTGATGAAGATTATTAAAAGAATCTTGGATCAAAATAAAAGGGCTTGGGATACTAAGCTGAGATTAGCAATCTAGGCAGATAGGGTAACTGTGAAGAAGGAAATAGGTTGTGCCCCATTTTAATTGGTTTATGGGATAAATACTAGGTTGACCCAAAATAACATAATGGAAATGTATAAGTTTGTCCATATGTATGATAATGAAATTGACGATGAGATGCAATTGAGAGTGGAAGCTCTTATAGAATTAGATGAAACTAGGAGGGAAGCCTAAAAGAGAAATGCAAAGTTGCAGTTGCAAGTAAAGAATTTGTATGAAAAGAGGGCAACTGCAAGGATTTTCAAAGATGGAGATTTGGTTTTAATGTGGAATGCAAGACTGGAAGATAAAGGGAAACATGGGAAATTTGATGCAATCTGATTGGGTCCATTTTTTATTAATGGTAAGTGGGAGGAAGATTCATACTTCCTCCAAGATATGACAGGATATCTTATGGAACTGCTAGTTCATGGATAGTTCTTGAAGTATTCTTTTCAATGAAAAGTAGTTTAGGTTTGTATATTTTGTATATATTTTGTACATAGTTGGGGTTGTTTTGTTTGAACAATCCCTTTTTGGTTGTCCCTGTATCTTGGTCTACTCTAACTGAGATTCTATATTCTCGCTTCATTCCAGTGGAATGAACATCTCCAACTGAAGCCACTGATGGAACTTCAATATTTTGCTCCTTTTTTTTCACTCATGCCTTGCCTTATGTCTCTGGTCTTTCATGGTGTTCAATTTTTCTAAGGGTTGGGGTTTTAGCTTTGTCTTCATGTAAAACCCTAATGTTTATTTCACACTTTGGCTAGGTTCTATTTTACTATTACTTTTGATGAGGTTTTAAAAAAACTTATGTTATATTGGTTTGTCTAGGCGGAGTTCCTTTGATTTTAATACTTTATTTCCTAAGTCTCAGTTGGCCCCATGTTTCATCTTTAAAAAAATAACTTATGTCATTGTTTACCGTTGGCCTAGTGATGTCGCCTCGTCCTTTTTAATGAATGTTTTATTTGGTAGAAGGGATCAAATTCATGCTACCATTGATCTAATTTCCTTTGGATATCAATGGTTGCCTGCCATCGCATGATCATAAGTTGTGGGATTTTTATCGATTGTGATATTGCGGGCGGGCACCATGTGTCCTTCTTGGGGATGAAATTGCACAACCACTAATCAACTACCATTTGATCTCAGTCATTCCCAACCATCCCATGATGGCCCCATGACAATGCTTTGGTTGATTGCGATATCATGGGCAGTTGCCATGTGTCCCATCTGATGAAGCCAAAAGAATAAAGGAAATATCGTGGAACATTAATCTGGCCTTAAATACATTAAAAGGCAGGTTACTAAAGTGCTCTTAAGATGCACATGATTCAAATTGACGGATGTGTTATAATCTTGATGGAAAATATGATCTAGCATTAATGATAGGGCTGATGACTTTGTTGAAGGAATGAGATCATTGATGCTCAAGATCTATTGTTTCCCACCATCGCGTGATCTGAAGTTGTAGGATTTTTACCAATTGTGATATCGCGAGCAACCACCACATGGACTTCCTTCATTGTGTATGGTATTGTTGGCTCCTTATGGCCATGTTGGTGATTTTTTTAGCTTGTTTTGAAGGTATTCGTCAGTGATTTGATCAAAATGAAGGATCGATGGCTCAAATTTAAATCTGCATCAAATATGGTTGGAGTCGTTCGTACAACACATGAGTGCATTTTAATGGTACATGAGACACTTATTGGCACAATGTGATCAAAATAAAATCAATTCTCTTGCTTTATGTGTGTCACAAAGAATTTAGGTATTTTGCGAAGCAGTTTCAGAGCCGAGAGCAAGGTTATGAACCCAGACAGTCAGAATTTGTGATTTCTACGAAAAGAGTCGTGAGTTAATTTATGTGTTTCCTTGTCACTCTGTGCTTGAATTAAGGAAAATATTTGCTATACTTATCATAGGGCTTGTTGATAAATGTTTTAGGGCTATAGTTTATTTAAATTGTGAGAAATTGCAATTATTTTTTCTATAATTTCATATCTTTGGTTAGTCCTAGCTATTTGAAGTGTGAAGTTATAAGAAGCCCTAGTTTGTCCGAGATGGCACCACCCAAGCAACATTCTGGATAGATTGACTATTTAAAAAGAAACCTATATGATGATTTCCTAGATCAATTTCCCTTGTCAACAAATGATAAAAAGAAGGGATTGGTTCTGATGCGAGGGAAAATCTTGAGGGAGGGGTTAGTATACAATTATTCCAACATAGCTGATGCTAGGGTTCCTCTCATGGGTTTGGAAATGTTCAGATTGTGGTATGGATAGAGGAATTTTCCTCACACTTATTCAAATGGATGGATGTATGATATGGGGAAGTTGGTGGTACTGAATGTTTTCCCTGATGTAGACCTGCTTAGGGTAGTAGCTGCAAGATATGACCCTATCACATGGGTAATTAGGGATAATTTATGGAAAGGTTTTGTTAAGCATTAACATAGATGATATTCAATAGATTTTTGACTTGAGTGAACCAAGTGAGGACTTGGTGCCTATCAAACTTGAGGAAATGAAGTAGGAATATGAAAAGTTGAAGTATCTTTTCAGAGATAAATTGCTTTCACCTCATCTAGCTAGGGCAGGAGGTTCAAGATTTCATATTAGCCCCAGTGACTAGGAACCTTTCAGATTAAATTGTTTTGCAAATCACTTTCTAACCACTTTTTATTCATTGCATCAATTTTTTGGTTTCAGTCCCTGTGCGATGATTCCCATTGCATACATGTTCATGGGGGTGCTAATACAAAACCCTAACTTCTCTGTCACATATGACTGCTTCTTTCTTGGTTGAGAGGATACATGAGGGGCTGTCAAAGCTATAGAAAAATGATATCGACACTCAATTCTTTTGGTATTCTATGTTGATACATATGTTTTTATTCAAGAATGCTAACTTCTTCTTTAAGAAGATGAAATTAAGGTAATCGTTTGATGGAGAAATATTTCTAATACATATATGGGTTTCAGATTTATCTTTTAATAAGAAAAGCACTAGTTATGTGCAATTTGATAATTATTTTGCTTCCAGATTGAGGGCTAGATTGATGGTGAATGTACCTAGGATTCCTGAGGAAATACATGAGTTCCTCATGCCAAAGGGGAGGAAGCCAAAATTAAAAGTCATCCATAACTGGGGTGACATTATCCCATACCTAGTCAGCACTATTTTGAGGGTTTATAGTTTTCAATGAGCCCCTCATATACTACCATACAATGTACCACCAAGAGTGGGGTTTGCAGAAGTTATGTGGAAGATAGGTTGCATCCATGAGGACAATCTCACAGCGAAGGGTAAGGGAACATTTTTCCTTGATTATACAGTGGTATCTGATTTTGCCTTTTCAAAAGGAGGCTGGGTGCACTTTGATAAATTCTTTGAGGATTATCATTTGAGATATGGTCCAAAGTGGCAACATGATCCTGAGGGTTTATTTACCCTTTTTAGACAAAGAATAAAGGATGGAAAGTATTTGCATGAGTTCAAATTTCCTAAGGACCTGATCAGAAATGAGTTCGGCCTAAATAAGCAGGAATTGAACAAGGAGAAATGGAAAGCTTATGATAAGCTATTAGATATTATGCACAAAATGGATCAGAAATATGATCCACTATTGGAGTTCAATCCCCACCATAAGAAATTGATTTTCTGATGGAGAACTTCAAAGAGATTATGGGCACTTTGAGAACTGAAAAAGTAACCTTAGAGCTGAGTCTAGGTTTACAAGAACAAGGTTCTAGACCATTTGAAACAAGGCCAGTATACCAGCTGTAGACACATAAAATGTACCAATTGACATTGTGCATATGATCATGAATACTAACATCGTTTCATCCTGAATCATCCTTCGGTCTAACCATTTAATCAAATTCCCCTATTTGATTAAATTCATCAATATTCCTCTCTTAATTAAATAAACCAGTTATCTAGTTAAGTCACATCTTCTCGATAATTAAATTAATCATTTTGATCTAATTATCCTATTTAATTAAATAATTAATTTTATTTGATTAAATCTCTTAGTCTATATATTAAATTAAATAAATTAAAACCTTATTTAATTTAATCTAACATCATCTCTTTTAATTAAATAAATCAAAATCTTTATTGATTAATCTCTTTATCACATTCTTCTCATTATTTGATTTAAATAAATCCTAAAATCTAAGTCAAAATGGTTAAATCAGCTAATCTTCTTTAAATTAATCAAATCCTAATTAATCTTAGTCTTAATCCATCAAATCCTCTAGATTTTACAACTTGCACATGAAAATCAATTTAATTGATTTATAAATCATCTATTTTCATTCAAAAAAGGCATCAAAGATGGAATATTCCTCAAATTTGAAATCTCCCCCCAAAAGGACTTGTCCCTTCCAACAAAGCATTTAAAATCTCTTACATGTCCTTTT
Source organism: Sequoia sempervirens (assembly GCA_007258455.2). Lineage (NCBI taxonomy): Eukaryota > Viridiplantae > Streptophyta > Pinopsida > Cupressales > Cupressaceae > Sequoia > Sequoia sempervirens. Next base: position 18,452 of record VDFB02288797.1, on the reverse strand, counting down.
CTTGAGCCATGTGGAATTAACTTCACCTTTCACCTAATCCTTCAAGCCATATTTTCAATTTGAATCTCCCCCTTCTTTGCACATTCTTCAAAACTTGCACATCCTCCATCCATTCACAAGTTGACAAGTGGCATCTTTCCATTGGATGAATGTTAGTCCCACATTGCTCAAATTTGGACATTCACCCTTCAATCTCATCTATAAATAAAGAGCTCATCTCTTCATTTGATCATCCACAAATTATGAAAGTTACCATGCTCAAATATCTATTAGATTCCATCCATCATCATTGAAGCTTAGCTAGGTTATGTAGGTTTTTAGCTTGGAGCACTCATCAAACATCAACAAAGTGGATCAATTATTATCAACACATCAAGCTTCCATCATAGGAATTGGGAAAGGGCCAATTTTCACATCAAATTGGCACCAATTCCCCCATGGGATCAAGAGTTTTCTCATTTAATTAGATTCAATCTCTCTTTTTTATTTATTATTTTATTCTTCATTGTTTTTCCTAATTTGAACTTTGGAAATGGATTTCATGGGGAATCCTTGTTCTTGATTGCATTCTATAATCTAATGTGTTTATTCTTATTGTTTTGCAGGTATTGGGATTGGGGTTTGTACATTTGGTGCTAGAAGGAGGGCATAATCTCATTTTTAATCACTTTTTTCTAAAAATTCTGCATTTTTTTTGTGCACGGGAAAATTCCAAAGCTGGAAGCTCGACGTCATTTTTTTAGCACCGCTAACAAATCAAACTCTGATGCTTTAGCCATCCCGTCTTTTTTTTTTGAATTTAAATTTTAAATAGCAACGTTGAGGAAAAGTGCAACACAATTGAGCTCACTGGTCTGGGCACAGAGCACCGATGACTGGTAAGTGGCGTTGTACAACACCAATGAGAAATCAAATTGTGATGCAGTCACGGGTTGCGCCGCTGGCAGGGAGTAAAAATTTGAAATTTTATTTTAGCTTGTGCTTTTTGATAAATGATAATTTTATCTTCTATTTTCTACTTTTTAACCTCTGTGTTTTGCAGAATCTAATGGGTTTTCATTCTTGTAGGTTGGATGAATTGAAAATGAAAGAAGGAGAATCATGATGGTGGTATTTGTCCAAATCAAAGTGTTTTTAAACACTTTAGTGTGTTTCTCAACACTCTTAGGAAAATGTTATTTCTTTTTGCTTAGGACACTAATTTTGTTTGGGATTTAAAAATAACCCTTTCAATTTTCGTGAAGGCTTAAAACAACTATTAGGAATACAACTTACTAGAGTTTTTTTTTTGGTTAACAATTAAATAAAGTAACTCTCATTTATCTTTTGGTGCTTTAAAAATAATTCATAAATACTTTGTGGCTCTAAAATGAACATGTGTTATTTTGTTTTGTGATGGATTACTTGAACTAAATTCATTGGAAAAGGACATATGTGCTTCTTTCGCACTTTATAGTGATCTTGAGAATCAAAAGGCCTTTTTCATGATTTTAGGTTGAGATAAAGCAATCACCTCCACACTTCATTTTGGGTTTAAAATTGAACAAAATCTTGTGCGATTGTGAATGAATTTATTGCATGTGTTCTCCCTTTGTTTCTAAACAAGGGTCGATCGAACTATGAATAATTTTATTTGCTTTTGTTTATCTTAGAGGGCATGCCTTGGGGAAAAAGTACTCACCCAAGGGAGCGACTCAACCGATAACACTTTGAACGCGAGAGTATTTCCAACCGGGATATAAATGTGGGTATTGGAGTAAACACCAATATCATGTGGTTGATTCTACCAAGATGGATCTGAAAATGGAATCTTGTCATATGGGTCAATCTCCATGAATGGAAATTCCAAAGTAAAACTCTTGTTTGTAGTGGCTAGTTAACCCATTCAATGATTTTATCAAAGTGGTACATTGGAACTTAAATTCCGAGAAGTTACTTGCCATGTCTGATCTTGGTTAAAGTATAGAGGTTAAGACTTCATTCTTAACATACATTTATACTCTTTCCTTGGTTGCATGTAAAATCATCCTTTCTTCTATGAAGGGCATGAGGCAAGCCCACCATGAAAAATGTACCAATTGAGCTAGGGTTTTATATTGCTTATGAGTCAAAAAAAATTTCTCGTTCGAAAACATTGGGAAACAAAAACTTAACATCATCATCCAAATTTCAAACCCTTTGGGAGACAAATACAATTGACTGAATTATGTGTTATTGATTTCCCTTTGGATTTTATCCTTAGAGGTTTCTAAACACTTGGGTTACATCTCAATTTTTCTACTAAAGTTAAACAATAGGTAACCCTTGCCTTAAGTTCATCAAATTTCCACATAACGTACCTTGTGGGATTTGAAGAAATTAAGACATTGGACATATAGTTTGGAAAACTAATCAAAAAAGGGTTTTTGGTAAAATAAAGTCACTAAGAAAAGAGAACAAAATTGACTCTCACATGTGTTGAAACCTCATGATTTCCAACAAGGTCAAAATCCCAAAACCAAAGTCCTTGATTCAAAGTGAAAATTTTAGAAATCACACCCAAAGGATCATCAAGAAATATCAAAGAAAGTGTAATCAAAAGCAATACATCAAGATAAGAAAAAAATTCACAAGGTTCTATAGGGTCATTTCTTTGAATAATCCCAAAATGTATTCTCAATTTGAACCACTTCTTAGTTATAGAGGTCCTTAAAAGCATTGCATGTTCTTCAATACCGAGGTTTAGGCAAAAAAAGTGTATTTTTTAGGTACATCTTAGGATCAAAATAAATAAAAAATCCTTTCTCATCCATCCTTCAAACATCAAACCAAAAAAAAAATCATCCCATCATCACCTTTTGAGAAATCTTTAAATTATCCTCCATGCTAGGCTTTTTGGAAAAAATCAAAATCATCAAATCCTTGAGACAAAATCCTTGAAATATTTATCAAATCATCTTTGGCTAGGTATGTGTAGATGAATCCTTTTGCATATTATTAGTCAAAGTTATCAAACCATCTTGTTTATCTAGGTATATGTGGATGCATCATTCTTCATATACTTGGCTAAATTATCATCTTGTTTTGAATAGGTGTGGGTAGATGCATCCTTCTCCCTACACATATTCAAATTATCATCCTTTGAGAAAATTTATTCCTTAAGATAAATCATCCAACATTTTAGAATCTATTTGTTCAAAATCAAAGCAAACCAAAATCAATCAAGTCAAGGACAATCCCAAAATCAAAAATTGAAATCTAAAAACATATCCAAAAGCCCCAAAAGTCTAGCATTCCTCTCAAGATTTATCAAAATATCAAAACATCCACATCATCCATCTCTTGCATCATCATCATATCACATTTTGATTCTCAAAACATCCTAAAAAAATTCTCTTTGTGCATAAAATAAAGATCAATCCAAACAATTAGAGATTCATCTCCCATATTCTTGAAAATTGATCCTTGTTTTATGGTTCAAACTAGATCTCAATACAATAATAACATGGAATCTGACAAAGAAACACCCGCTTCAAGCTACCTAAGCAAAACAAACGTTGAAATGAATCTAGTCGAATCAAGCAATCCTTTGACTATCTCATCATCACAAAACCCACAAGAGGAAATCCAAGGAAAAGATCTCACCTTTGGGATGTCGCATGAAGAAATAACCGAAATGCTCCAAAATCCAAAAAACCATAAGATCATCAACATCATGATGATGCTTAACCCTTCACTATACATGCTTGAACTAGCTAAACAAGGGTCCAAATTACCTTCCGATTTCAACGTGAGTACTATAGTGGAGACATATTTTCCCCCAATATCATCTACACCCCCATCCCAAAGCATCACTCAAAACATTCCTCAAATCACAATGTATTTTTCTCCAACTCAACCTAATGTGAATAAGGGAAGTACATTCTCAATGCTATTCAAACACACCCCCTTGTTAATAATCAAAACTTGGATGTAAATACCATTTTGAAAAAAAACATAACCCAAAATCCATATGACCCTCTTACTTTCCATAATCCTAATGATCCATCATCATCATCCTTCCACACAACACCCCATAACTCTCTCCTCACAAATTCACAAGAGGGTGACATGTTCGGACCTAGGGGCATTTTTGACATCACACCCCTCACATTTCCACCACTTCCACCATTTCCATCATCATCCACACCGCTCCTTGGATTAGGGATTCCCCCTTTACCAAGTGTTAACCAAACCAACATCCCAAATATCAATCAAAACATCACGCAAAACTTGTCATCGATATTGCAACAATAGATGCCAACTACACAAGCAATTATGACATCATCAAACACTCCCCTAACATTTCAAAGCATGGTATCTCAAGGGCCAATCACATAAAAAACACCATTTACCACCAACATGACAACACCATTCACCACTCAAATCATCAACATGACATCGCTGCTCACCACTGCCACAAACACCATTCTGAATCCACCACCACCCCCACCACCACCAACTTCCAGCATATCAAGCCAATACAACATGGTATTGCAAGAAGCTCAACAAGATGATTTTCAAAGGGCATTCCTAAAAGTGCAAGAAAATAAGTTGCACAACTAGTTGTTCAACAAGCCACTCAAGCTACAAAAGTTACCCAAGCAACCCAAGCCACATTATAGGCACAACAGGCTACACAAGCCCAAGCATTCTTACAACAACAACAACAAGTTGTACAAGCTGCAAAAGCACAATCACAAGCCTAAGCACAAACCCAAGCCCAAGCCCAAGCACAAGCACAAGCACAAGCCCAAGCACAAGTAGCTCAAGCCCAAGCTCAAGCACACGTCCAATATCAAGCACAACAAGCACAAGCACAAGAACAACTTCTTGCACAAAAACAACCAGCACAACTGCAAGCATACCAACAAGAAATAAAGAAATATCATGAGCAGCAAGAAGCAACCCAATTGGAAGCCCAACAACAAGCGTTGTTGGAACAACAAGAAGCACAACAACATGAAATCCTAGCACAACAACAACAAGATCAACAAGAAGCATTGTTCATACAGTAGCAAGTGCAAGCATAGCTAGCTCGACAAAATGTGCAAATACCATCAAACAACCCACCCATTCAACCAACAATCGAAACACCCCAAAATACCTTCATCCCACCCCTTGATCCACAAAATGACGTAACGACATAAATCAGGTTGTTCTCACAACAAGTACTCAATCTTCAATTAGGGTGAACCAAAAAAACACCAAGCAACTTGTGTCCCTATCCATTTGATAGGAGCCTTGTGATGAAACCATTCCCCAAGGGATTTAAGATACCCAAGTTTGACAAATATTGAGGGACAAGAAACCCTGATAATCACATTAGGGAATTCCAGGTACATTGCATGGAAGTCACATACGATGATACTTATTTGATGCGGCTATTTCCTAGGAGTTTGGCTGGCCACGTTATGGAATAGTTTTCTCGTCTACCAATAGGCATTAGAAAATTCCAAGAAATAATAGATGCATTCATTAAAAATTATGCATGCAATATCCCAATGGATGTTAGTCTAGAAGAACTCTCAATTCTAAAGTAAGGTAAGAATGAGTCATTCACTTCATTCCTACAGCGATGGGGATCCAAAGCCAATCGAAGGAAGTGGACCATGCTTGAGGAACAACAATTTTGCACCATCATATCCAAAATTGATGGCCTCTTGGCATTTCATCTCAAGGTACAAGGGATTACCACATATGATTAGTTGATATACAAGGTGCTCAACATCGAATGAGCCCTTATGACTCAACCCACAGGATCAACTTCATACCTCGAACAAAAAAACCACCCACCCACCAATTACAACAATAAACCTCGCACATGGGAAAGGAACAAAAATGTTACTAATGATGGTGTCATCGATGCCAAGGTTGTCATTAGTGCTCCTCGCCAAAATACACCTGCATCACAAATCCAAATCCAACACCAAAATAATCATTAGACAACACAACAACCAAACCACAATTCGACAATTAACAATCTCAATGATCAAAGGGGACCACCCCAATGGAACAAAAATTACCCCAAACAAAAATACACTACTTTGGGGGAACCACTTGAAGTCATAATGAAGAAGCTGATAAATGAAAAACTCATCAAAGCTCCTACTTTTGAGAATTACCAAGAACTGGATGTGAAACCTCCTTAGTATAATGAAAATCAACTCTATGAATTCCATAAAATCAAAGGCCATACCATGAACAGTTACATGAGATTAAAAAACATAGTTCAAGATCTCATCGATCAAAGGATTATAAATGTAGAACAACCAATGGGAAACCAAGATCTTAAGATATACACGAATCCGATCCCTAACCATGGCAATAAAGGGAATAATAATAACACCGATAAAGGGAAAGGAACTCAGACAAATATGAATCATGTGTAAGAAACTATTGTCGCCTCCTTAGATGAATATTGTACAGTCATCACCATCAAAGGTGCCCATGCCAATTGTGGAGTCACCACAAGAGGTGGCAAAGTTACCATCATAGGATCATCCCAGCCAAACAAAATCCCTTCATATAGATCTGTCCCTAATGGCTACAATGTCCTAGAGCAACTCAAAAGAACGCCAACACAAATCTCCATCATGGAGTTTCCAAAAATCTCATTTTCCCATAAGAAAATCCTTGAGGAAGTGTTGGCTTCATCCACTGTCCTCGCCGATCTTGATGTAGAACAATTCCAAGCTATGGTCAGAAATATCATTATGCCAAATCTCCTCGCATTCTTTGACCAGGATTTCCTCACTAAACCATCTCACAGCCGAGCGCTTCACTTAGAAGTCATATAACATAAGAGAAAAGTCAAAATGGTCTTAGTGGATGGAGGTGCGGGTTTGAATATATGTTCTCTCAACCTCATCAAACAATTGAAAATCTCAGAGGATTCTATTGACAAAGGAAATGGTATCACAATAAGAGCATATGATGATCAAGAAAGAGTGTCCAAAGGCACGATCAAACTCCCTATTCAAGTAGGGTCGACTATCATGGAAACCACTTGTCAGGTCTTGGACCTTGACTTACCATATAACATCCTTCTGGGAAGTCCATGGATTCATACAATGAAGGAAGTTGCATAAACTTTCCATCAATGTGTGAAATTCACACATGAGGGACAAGAAGTTACCATCCATGGATATCTCAAACCCTTCTCATATTGAAAAATCCTTGAAGAAAAGTACTATAAAATCCCCTAAGTACTAAAAAATGATGAGGGACCATCTACACCATACATTGATCCCGCCACTCTCGCATCCACTTCTACAATAGACACCCGTCACTCCCACCATTCCCACCATCTCTGACATTAAGCTCATCATCCAAGATAATGGTTGTGGAAACTACAAGCTCCCTAACAATGCTTTTGTGATTAGAGAGTTACCATAATCTCCTAGATCACGGGGACATCCACAAGAAAACGAAGCCTCCACATCCCAAACATCTCCTGGAGACTATCCTAACTTTACAAGTTGGGGAGATCTTGGCCAAGAAGTTATTGAGGTAGATCCATCTCAAATGCTATATCAAGATGAGAGACTAGTAGCTGATTTACCAATGGATGACAAAAGCAAGGGTCTGCAAATGATACTCGCAATGGCCAATGACATAAATCAAAGACTGGGGAGAAATGACAATGGGCTTATAACACCTATCATTCTAGAGACGCGAGTAATAAAAAATCTTGGCCTTGGATGTACCCCTCCGATTATAACCATACGTGTCCAAAGTTCTTCAGATAGAACGGTTAATAATCCTCCTCAGCCAACCACAACAGAACTACGATTACTAGTATCCATAGGTAGAGTCATAGATAACTTTACATTTGATATAATTGATGTTTGTAGTAGTAGTAATGATGAGGACCCCACATCTAATTTACCTAGGCTTTTTGAGGACACCACTCTTTGCATGATTAGCACCCTATCTTTTGAATCAGACCACCAAAATCATGAAATCCACCTAGTATACCCCCAACTCATCAACTATGACCAACGAGGACCACCAATTCTTGATACATTCAAAAATGATGAGGCACTCTTAGAATTCATGGGACTACGGGATAACATTCCATATGGGGATCACAAAGCAGGGTTCATAATTGAGCTAGATACACATGCCTATTACGGGGAAACGATTGAATCCCTTAGTCACAAAAGTGAAAACCACACTCTAGCACTCTTGGACCAGAAAAAAGTAAAAAGAAAGGATCCATCCAATGGTGAAAAACTCTTCGAGGCACCTAAGGATGGGGGATTAAATCTTCCTTCTAGAGCTATTCATCAAGAAAAATTAGCAGTCCTGGAAAAAAGGTACAATCCGGTCAATCTAGGAACAGAGGAAACCCTGCATATCACATTCTATGCGAAGTCATTACTATCAGAGGAACAGGAGCTCTTAGCAGCCTTCCTAAGACAAAGACAGATAAATTTTGCATGGAGTTATGCTGACATGCTAGGACTTGATCTAGAAATCATGGTCCACCACTTAGTAGTATATCTAGAAGCAAATCCTGTTAAATAAAAGGTTCGAAAAATGCACCCTCAGATCACCTTATTGGTCAAAATGGAGCTAAAAAGCTATTAGATGTAGGATTCATTCGACCGATAGATTATTTAGAATGGGTGGAAAACTTGGTACCTATTTCAAAACCTGATGGGGGCATCATAATCTGCATAGACTTTAGAGACTTGAATAAGGAATGTCCAAAAGATGACTTCCCACTTCCAAACATTGACATGATAGTGGATATGATGACCGACATGAAAAGTTGTCACTAATGGATAGATTCTCAGGATACAATCAAATCATGATAGCTAAAGAGGACCAACATAAGACGACATTCACTTGTCCATGGGGGACTTACTGCTGGAACATGATGCCATTTAGCTTAAAGAACGCAGGAGCAACATACCAAAGGGACACAATATTGATATTCCATGATATGATCCATAAGATGGTTGAATATTATGTTGATGATATTCTAGCCAAATATAGAAAGAGAAACGATCACATAGCAATCCTACAAAGTCATATTAAACCCAAAGAAGTGCGTCTTTAGCATACAATCAGGTAAATTGCTAGGATATATAGTGTCAATGAGGGGTATTGAGGTAGATCCAACAAAGGTAAAAGAAATCCTTGAAATGGAGGAACCAAAGACATTAAAGAAATTAAGAGGTCTCCAAGGAAGGCTCCAATCCATTAGAAGATTCATAGCACAACTGGCAGACAAACATAACCCATTTTCTCACCTACTCCACAAGGGAGTAGAGTAAAAATGGGATACCAAGAGTGAAGAGGAATTCAATAAAATCAAAGAATATCTATTGACACCACCAGTCTTAATGCTAACAATCCAAAGAAAACCATTGAATCTCTACGTATAAGCAACAATAGTAGCCCTTGGAGCTCTCTTAGCTTAGCATGACGAAAATGGAATAGAAAGGGCTATCTATTACATCAGTAGAACAATGGTTGGGCATGAGCTAAATTACTCATTCATAGAGAAAGCATGCCTAGCGGTAGTGTTTGCATCATAGAAATTTAGACATTACATGTTGGCACACAAAATAAAACTCGTTGCCAAAATTGACCACCTCAAATATCTATTATCAAAGGAAATGCTCATGGGAAGAATGGACAAATGGGTGATGATACTATCATAATACGACATTGAATATGTGGAGTGGAAGGAAATCAAAAATCAATTCATAACATATCAACTTGCAGAAGCACCAATTTATTAAGAGAATCCTCTAATCTCAGAGTTTCCAGATGAATCTATTTTTAATCTCAATATAGCTGACCACTGGAAATTGTACTTTGATGGCTCATACACACAACATGGATTAGGAGCTGGATATTATTTATCACCCCACAAGGGGATTGCATACCAAGGTCCTACAAACTGACATTTCCCTACACTAATAACATTACAGAATATGAGGCCTTAACCATAGGCCTCAAAATAGTAGTGTAGTGGAACATTATAGCTCTCAGAGTATACAAAGACTCTCAATTGATAATAAATCAAGTAAACGATGAATACCAGACCAAGGACGACAAGATCACTCCACACTAGAAATTGGTGGAGACTCTCAAAGAATCCTTCATCAAAATCACATTTGAGCAGATTCCTATAACCAACAACAGAGCAATAGATGTCATGGCAACAATTGAGTCCTTACTGGATATCCCCCACAACGTTCCAAGGTATGAATTCCTAATAAAGCAACTTCTCATTCCTACATTCAAGGTACCATAATCAAAATTCGTGTGCGAAATCATTGGTCTCGGTGATCCTTGGTACCACAACATTTATACATACCTTCGAATAGGAGTCATACCCACCAACTTACCTTCAAACCTAAAATGAACCTTTGTAAAAAAGGCATCCAAATTTGTCATCCTAGGAGATACCCTATACCGTAGGAGCATAGAAGGAACCCTACAACATTGATTAAATGTCAAGGAGGCATTAACTGCTCTAACTAAAGTACATAATAGTATCTGTGGCTCACACTCAAGTGGAATAACCATAGCCAAGAAACTACTAAGGATGGGGTATTATTGGCCCACAATGGAAAAAGAAGCTTATGACTATGCCAAAAAATTTCTACAATGTCAGCAACATGGGGACCTCATCCATGCTCCAGCTCAAGAGCTTCATCCCATCATAACCGCCACAAAGTACTTTACTAAGTGGGTGGAAGCCATACCCATGACATACATAACTGGGAAACAGATCTCAAAGTTCATCCTGAACTATCTCATTTTCCGTTACAATGTCCCACAAGCCTTTATCTCAGATAATGGGACACCATTTAAAAATTAGGATGTCTGTAACTTATGTGAGAAATTCAAAATCCAACATCGCTTCTACACCCTATACTATCCCCAAGGCAATGGCCAAGTAGAAGCTACAAACAAAACCATTTTAAAAATCCTCAAGAAAACAGTTAATGGCATAGGTTTTCATTGGCATCTACAACTTAATCCAACCCTCTAGGCCTATCGAACTAGCATCTGCACACCCACCGACGCCACTCCTTTCTCCTTGTTCTATAGATCATAAGCAGTAATCCCCATAGAGATTGAGCTCCCATCCCTCAGGATATCACTACAAAACCTCATCACAGATGAAGAGTACTGGGTATCAAGATTAAATGAGCTAGAGCTACTAGATAAGCAACATATGGATGCTTTGCATCATTTGCAAGTCTATCAGAATAGACTCAAAATGAGCTACAATAAGAAAATCAGAAGTAGGACCTTCCAAGTCGGAGAACTAGTGCTAAAAGAGAATCAAAAGAATGTCCCAAACCCAAGAAGCAAAGGCAAGTTTGAACCCAATTGGTTGGGACCATTCATCATCACATCAAGTTAAAAATTAGGGGCATATCAGTTATCAACACCCGAAGGGGAACCTCTGCAGGAGCCTATGAATAGCTCCCATCTCAAAAGTTTTATGCCTAAATATTTCAAGGTATATAACCAAAAATGTCTTCAAAAAATGGTTACTTTGGCAAAAACCTAGCAAACAGGTGTCTTTGTAACAACAAAAAATCAAAAAAGAAAAAAATCCAAAGAAATTAGAAAAAGGATTGAAAATAGTAAAGAGAAAAATCGTCCTCTAGTGAAAACCACTTTGGTGGCACTTTGGACAAGTACCTTGGTGAAAACTTAGAAAACAGGTGCCTTGTGTAAATAAGCATGTTCCATCCACCAAAATCTCTGACTTGTTCTGCATCATCCATCCATTGCATTTACATCATCCATCGCATTCAGATGTCCATCTATCACTCATCCACCCGCATCTATATCATAGCTTGGTCATGTTTTCGTATCATGATCCCCCCTAGTACTAATTGGCCTATCCACAAGGTCAGCTTGCCCTGCCTTTATCAAAGTAGTCTATTGCATCGCGCTGGTGGCATGTTCTCATCAGATCACATTCATGTATATTCTTAAAGTCCTAAAATTAGAAAATCCAAAAACATCAAAACATCAAAAAATCCAAAAAACATCAAAAATCAAAATATCCAAAAACATAAAAAATCATCAAAATCCCAAAACTGGTCAAAAAATTCAATCAAAAAAATAAAAAACAAAGTCGTATTTTCGAACTATGGGTCTCTAATCCTTCAACGTAGGAAAGGTTGATCTTTGATCATCCCCTGAGACATTTAGGTTAGTCCTATAGGAGTCTATCATAATAATATGACATCTCATCATGTATATCGTCATCTATAAATTGGTCAAGTCGTCAATCAAACTACGTGGTCTCTGTGTGTATAGCGTAGGGAAGGATAATTTGATGATTAGCCCCCAAGGCCCCTAGGATAGGTCTTTAGGTTAGTCTCTTGGTCAAAATCTCAGAAAACTCCAAAAACATCAGAAAATTGAAAAGTCAAAACATTTGAAAATCTTTAAAAATACCAAAAACAGCCTCAAAACATCTCAAAAAGATAAAAAACATCCAAATATTTGTAGAAATCCATCTGTCTCATCTCGCTTTGACTCACAATAAAATCATTCATAATAAATGATCATCATCCTCAATCTTTGGTAAGACAACCCAAAACAAGTTTAGCAGGTGAAAAGTGAAAACTCAAAATGTCAAGTCTTAGGTCTCGGTCAGTATGTAAGAAAGTTGGTCAACTCTTCGTATCGGTAACCTATCATCCATTTGGTCCCATATCAATCATCATTTAGAACACTTAGGATAAATGAAATGATGTGCCTCCATCCACTAACATGCCCTAGGATGCATCCTTCCTACAATGAGCATTATCTTTTGGCAATAGTTTCGGTTATTATCCTTAAAAAGTACATTTCCTTTTTGTTAGTGGTATTGAAGAGCATCAACTTGTTTGTTTACTTTTTCTTTATCTTTTGACTTATCTTATTGCACTCATTCCAAGGACTTCATGATGATATCTGAAGAGAGTATTTAGAGAAATAGGAATGGGGAAGCGATCAATATCTTTTATCTGTTGTACTTGTTGGACGTTCTTGTAATATAACTTGGCAAATACTTGCTTTGTTAGTTATATATGGAGGGTGTTTTGAACAACTTGTTGACTATTGCATTGAAAGGTTTTACCTTTCCATGTTTTGGCCCAAGGTGTTTGAAATGTCCAAAATACATCCTATCAGGGTTTCTATATGTCAGGTGTGAACAATAATACTCCTATTTGTTTGACGAGTCAAAGTCCATCACACTAGGTACAATGCCATCCTGGTATTCTATACCTTGATGCATTGTACCACGTGTGTTATCAAACTTAAGAATATTGGCCCTTTGAAAATCCCAATTCCTCAACAAGTAATCATCATAATTTTCATATTCATCATTTGGTATTTGGTTGAAATGACTTCTTCTCTTCTTGCTCATCACACTAACAAGGTACTATGACAGTTGATCATCATCATTATCATCCTTGTCATTGATCCAGCATCCACAAATCATAAGCATATTGCATAAACATATCATATAGGAAACACATGCATTGCATTTCCATCATCATATAAATATGGTATTATAAGCATTTTTCATAAATTAGCAAATCCCTTTGTCATTGCATTGCATCCATTTTTTGCATCATATTGCATTCATCGCAAAAATCATTGCATAACATTCACATTTGCATAAACATTACCACTTATTGCATAGTCATACATAATAGGTACATAAACGTTATAGATAATCCATTGCATACGTACTCACATAACATCATAAAGTCATCTCATACCATTTTGCATAAAACATTGTCATATCATTGGAAATAGTATATCACAGTAAATGCATCACATACATTACATTATCATTTAACATGTTTAGGATAAAAAAAATTATTATAAGCATCTTAAGAAACCATCTCATTTTGCATCATATCATATAAAACATGACCATTGCATTTACATTGCATCCACTAATCATCCATACCATCTCATAAATATCATCACAATCATTTTTGCATTTCACTGCATAAATCATTCCACATCATTATAAACATAAATAGGAACATAAAAATCCATCACATACAAAGCATACATCCATCCATAATCATTTCATATATAAGTAGGATTCACATCGTTTTCATGTATGCACCATAGATCATTTTCATATCATTTTACATATTACATTCCACATTTCATACCATCATTTGCATCATCATATATCATTCATTCACATAAAATTCATATCATAAGCCAAAAAAATAATATAGATCTATTAGTCATAATCATCACATAATGCATTCATTATCAAAAGGAAAAGCATCCATAAGCACATCATACAACATCATAAACATCATTGCACAACATATAGAAGTACAATCATCCATACATGCATAAATAAATGATACACATCACATTGCATCATAATCAAAATCATCATCTCATATATATATCATCAATAATATAACTGTCATAGTAAAAAATAATTAGATCACTATACATGTGTGTCAATTAGTACAAAAAGGCCCATCGGGCTATCAAAAAGGAGCCCATAAGGCACACAAAAAAAATGATATCATCTCAATCAAAAGGAGGCCTAACCCTCCTTTATATTTCCCTCACCTTTGTCCTTGTGACCCTCTACTAGTCTGAAGCTAGTCCACTGTGAGTATTATGGGACCTGTGATGCTCTGGGCATTGCCTTGTGATAGTGCAAATGGTAATACTCGACCTCTCAAATAGCCTCTCAGTAAGACTGAATTGACATTGTACCCTGAGAGGAGGAATCTACCATGCTCTCTAACTATTTTCTCCCGCCAAACTTTATGGTTACTTGTAACTCTGTAACCTGCCTCTGCTGGATGGCCTGATCCCTCTAGGCCCTGATCTGGTCTCTCTTGGCCCATGCCTGATCTCTCTCCCCTGTCAAAATCTTCACCTGGGCCTGCAGCTGTGCAATCAATGTATCTCAAGGATCCACCTTCCCTGCTGGCTGTGCTCATGGGTGTTGTACTTGAGGCTGATCCTCACCCCTAGCCCATGGTGGTGGACCTGTTGGCAACTGCTCCTGATCCTACATCTGCACATTAGGCTGAACTGGTTGATCTGGCTGCACTGGGGGCCCGACTGGCTAGTCCTATCATGCATTGCCTCTTCGTCCTCTTCCTCCCCCTTTTCCTCTCACCCTCTGCAGATTTGGGACTGTACCTAGAATTGTCAATCATAGGGGAGGCTGACACCAATCCCTGTATGCCTATGTCATGCCTAGATCTACAAGCCCCTGATCATAAGCCCACAACCGAGCTACTAACTGCCTAAAACTGTCGATGACCTCCAAGGTAGGAATATACTACCCCCATGAAACCTATGACATGGTGTGGGAAAAGAAAACCACATAATCATCATTTGATCGATCTTGGGGCTCACCAAACTGATGTTGTATGCACCCAGGAAGATATCTCTCAATCATCATATGCTCTTGCCCCTGCATGAAGCAATCCTGATGGGAAAAGAACATCTGATCTATATCGCCGGCCCATCTGAGCCAACCAAGGTATGGTCACCATGTGAATACCTGCATCTTATCAAGGAATCTCCTCGAATAGGGGATCTCATGCTCACCTGTGTGTGTGAAGGACACACCACCTCTATAGCACCATATAATGGGATCATATGGCATCATCAGAACTGGAACAATGCATGGATGAAGAACAATAATGTGCTCCCACACCCATATGTGGAGAAGTGTCATGCCTGCTCTGAGTGCTCTACCATCCATGTAGACGTACTTGTGCAAATCTCTATACAAGGAATCAAGAAGAACAAGCCCCCATGCAAAATGGACTGGTCTGTTGTGAACCATGCACTCTCAGCAGAGTCCCCAACCAGGACTGAAATATTTTCCTCGTCGTTCTAGGGCAATGAGACTCGAGATAATCACTGCAACTACCAATTGGAAGGGAGGTACCAAGGCCCTGTATCACTCTAGCTTGATCTAGCCCTCGCAAATAACAATGTCCTTTGTGGCGAGGACCCTGTGGCAGGCATTGCGCCCCTCATCCATATCAAAAATGGCACGCCAACCATGAATTGATAATCGTAGGATACACCAAATGTCCTCCAAGGTGATGGTGAACTTAGGAAGGTGGAAAAAGAACATCTCATTGTGCCATCTCTCGACAAGCACTGACATCATCCCTAGGTGGGTGTGAATGGGCACTGCGTAGGTGATGAACCACAACCCCATGTCTCGAAGTCGGTCCTAATCTCTATCGCTCAGGTCCCACAAGTAACCATATAGATCCCACGACCTATGCTCTTGAGAGTAGAGCTCCCTCCCCATGTCCTGCATCAAGGAGGGTCATCATGTTAAATTTTTTGAAAAATTCTTCACCTAGAGTCCAAGAAACCACTCTAGCGTTGCAATTCGTGAATTTTTCATAGTTTGATTCTTTTCGAACTTCGACGCTAGGGCACAAAATAGTGAAATAGCACTGTCGCGGTGCACTTTCCTCTCTAGTGGTGCACTTTGAACAAAATTAGGACCACCGCGTTGCACTTTGCAAATCACCCCGCCAACCATGAGCTCAGCGTCGGAGTTTGGATTTTATTTTAAACTCCAAACTCCATTGTCATAGCATAATATAACACTAAGTGGCGTAGTCTAATTTCTGAGTAGTGCTATATAGTGCCACTATAGAAAGACTAACTTTGAAAACATTAATTAAGCACAAAAAATGGGAAACAAAACTCAAGTAAGCATCACTTACTAGTGCCCTAATGCTAGGTGGCCGCTAGTACATCCGGACTCGATCGGGAAAGTGGATCAGAAGTTTTTGTTGTGCCATATTTTCTGGAGGTTAGAGATCAAATCTCAGGGTTGCTAGATCGTTGTGTGTGAAAATGACTTGAAAGTGACCCCTCGGGCCCCTTTTAAGCTTGAAAATTAGGGTTTTTTCACCCTGATTGGCTATCCTGCTAGGATTTTGGACACTCCAACTTGTTTTTTTCTAGTTGAGGTTAGTTTTACATTGATTTATTCCATTTAGACACATTTTTTGGCCTCCTGGAGCCTTTTTGGACCTGTCGGGCACCTTGTCCTCTTTTTTTCACAAGATCACCCAAAAATTGAAATTTTTGTCCAATCTCTTGAGGGGGAAATATATAAGCATGTTTTATTTCACCAAGCAGCAATGGGGAAAGATTTTAAATAACAATTTATTTTTCTTTGATCGAGATCATTTATTGTTTGAACCAACACAACAAGTGCATTGTCTCAAAGAGGGGAAAAATGTAGACAAGAAAAATGTACCGATTGACATTGTGCATCTGATCCTGACTACTAACATCATTTCATCCTGAATCATCCTTCAATCTAACCATTTAATCAAATTCCCCTATCTAATTAAATTCATCAATATTCTTCTCTAAATTAAATAAACTAGTTCTCTAGTTAAGTCACATCTTCTCGATAATTAAATTAATCATTTTGATCTAATTATCTTATTTAATTAAATAATTCATTTTATTTGATTAAATCTCTTAGTCTATCTATTAAATTAAATAAATTAAAACCTTATTTAATTTAATCTAACATCATCTCTTTTAATTAAATAAATCAAAATATTTATTTGATTAATCTCTTTATCACATTCTTCTCATTATTGATTTAAATAAATCCTAAAATACAAGTCAAAATGGTCAAATCAGCTAATCTTCTTTAAATTAATCTTAGTCTTAATCCATCAAATCCTCTAGATTTTACAACTTGCACTTGAAAATCAATTTAATTGATTTATAAATCATCTATTTTCATTCAAAAAAGGCATCAAATATGGAATATTCCTCAAATTTGAAATCTCCCCCAAAAAGGACTTGTCCCTTCCAACAAAGCATTTAAAATATCTTACATGTCCTTTTCTTGAGCCATGTGGCATTAACTTCACCTTTCGCCTAATCCTTCAAGCCATATTTTAAATTTGAATCTACCCCCTCTTTGCACATTCTTCAAAAATTGCACATCCTCCATCCATTTGTAATTTGACAAGTGGCATCTTGCCATTGGATGAATGTTAGTCCCACAATGCTAAATTTTGGGCATTCACCCTTCAATCTCATCTATAAATAAAGAGTTCATCTCTTTATTTGATCATCCACAAATTATGCAAAGTTACCATGCTCAAATATCTATCCAATTTCATCCATCATCATTGAAGCTTAGCTAGGTTATGCAGATTTTTAGCTTGGAGCACTCATCAAACATCAACAAAGTGGAACAATTATCATAAACATATCAAGCTTTCATCATAGGAATTGGGAAAGAGCCAATTTTCACATCAAATTGGCACCAATTCCCCCATGGGATCAAGAGTTTTCTCGTTTAATTAGGATTCAATCTCTCTTTTTGATTTCTTATTGTATTCTTCATTTTTTTTCCTAATTTGAACTTTGCAAATGGATTT
>VDFB02288796.1:0-88538 GCA_007258455.2 Sequoia sempervirens | reverse complement strand
AACATTTTTCGTTGGTAAACATTGTTAACAAAGTTGAAAGTGTTAACAATATAAATTTGTTTATTAGTGCTCACTAGAGTTACAAACTATGTTTATTGATAATGATATACATGACATGAATGCAATCAAGACAAGTCATAGATTCCTCTACTTGATAGTAGGTTAGTTTGGTACTTTTTAAGTATTGCCTTGTCCAAGTACACAAAGGCAAAAAAAAATGAGCAAAAGAGCACAAGTGAAGGTTGTCAATTAAGGTTCAAGGCCATAATTTTTTAGATCAAGGTTGTACATGTGGTTTTGATCCCTAACATTGAGTGTATTAGTTTATAGTTTCTTAGAGCCTCATTGGTATAGATCTAATAGTAGAATTTTGAGTTTGATCATAGAAATACATTTTTATTAGAACATCCTTTGTCATACATAGAGCTAAACACCTCTTTCCCACTTTACTTATTTTAGTGCATGCTTTACTAATTTATCTAGACTCAACTCACACATTCAAGTTAGTTTGATTATTGCATACTTTAGCATAGATAACATCATAAAGATTCAATTTTATCTCTTCATTTTAGTGAACTCGATGTTTTCTAAACCCTTAGGATTTTTTTTTTGATTTTCTATTTTAGATCTAACCTCTTCTAATTTTTGATTTTCCATATGAAATCTAAACCTCCCCTTGGTTTCTATTGGCTTATAGTGTTTTTTCTTTTACTTTTATGCCAAGTTCTCATCTTATCCACTTTTCACCAAGAAGTCTTTCATTAAACCCTACAATGACTTTACATCTAATTAAGGAATTTGTAATTGAGGACATGAATACTACTATTTATTCTAATGGTAAGACACTTTTGATCATGATGCTCATGTTGAACAAACGTGTAAGAAAGAAATGGCTCTTATTGCATAAATGCTTTTATTAGATCTTTTCTAAGAACAAAGCTAATCCTTCAAATTCGATTGATCCATATTTTTTTGATTTTGAAGGCCTATGGAATGAAATTAATCAAGGGTATAGGTCAAAGGTTAACAACATAAGTTCTTTGAATAGTGTGTCTCATACCATTCCTTCACAAACCTCTTCTTCTAATGTCCCTTCAAGCCCTTCTTCACCCATTATAGGCATGCCAAATGTTCCATGTTTCTTAGCTTGGATCTAATTTAGCTAGAATGAATCCAACCAAACCATATGTTTGACCAAAAATTACTTTTAGCTGAAAATTCAAATTTATTTCTCCTGATAAATTGGCCTGAAGTGTGACACAACTTTGAACTTTCACACTTAGACCAATTATGCTCCTCTTATCATACCTACTTAACACACTACTTGATTATAAGAGCATAAACACATCAAGTTTTCTTTGGAGAAATCCAAAATTGGGTGAAAACTCTAGTTGTATAGAACAAATCACCCCTATTCCATAATGCAAATGTTGATTACATATTTATACAATTCCACAATATCTTCAATGAGTTATGAAAACAATCTTGAAACTAACATTCTATCAGGGTTTTGATTTTTTTGCATTTTTGATGATTTTTTGCGGATGGTAGGCTATTTTGGGGGGCAGGTGCTCCCCATTTCATGACTGATGTTTTTGATACTTTGTTGAAAGGATTGAATGTTGGGATTGGTTAATTATCGTGGGTTGACAAAGTGGTAAGATCGGGTATCTTTAAGAATGATGGTGTAGAGACTTCAATGGTTCGAATCTTTGAGGAAGGTATTGTTGTAATCTTGCCCAATTCTCTAATGGATGAAGCTATCTCTACTATGGAGAATACTCTTGTTGGTAAGATTTCTTCCTTTAGACAATGTTGATCTTGTTAAAAAATGGTTAGTTGAGACTTGGAAACTGAAAGGAAGAGTGTTAATTAGTGTAATGGTAGATGATTTATATTTCTTTTTAGATTTGCCAATAAGGAATATTTGATCAAGGTGCTTATAGGAGGATGATGGTTTTTTGACAAAGGCCACAAAAATAACCTCTATTTGTAAAAGAAACTTGGTTTTGACCCTACAACCAATCTTTGTATTGTGGCTCCTACCTAGGTGTATTTGCTTGAGTTTCCACTTGAATTTTGGAATCGTAAAATTCTTTAGAGCATTGTGAATTCCTTTGGGTAGCTTTCAACCATTGATAAAGTTACTTCAGAAAGAACAAAGCTTGTTTTTTTTTCTAGGTTTTGTGTTAATGTGGAGATGAATAAAGTTCTTCCTACCTAGATAACCTTCCAATCAACCGATTTTCTATGAAAATGTTGACCCTTTTTGCCAAAATTCTAATAAGTATGGCCATTTGATTGATAAGTGCCACAAGCCTATTCTAAGGAAGAATAAAAAAATAAGGAAGCTACCCAGACAAATATTAGGGTTTATCTTGATAAGGATTTTCCCTTTCAATAGGATATGTAGGAATTTATTCTAAGGGAGGAAGAAACAAAAAATAAGAAAGCTACCTAGGAGGACATTAAGGTTTCTATTGATAAGGATTTCCCCTTTCAATAGGATATCCTAAATATTATTGACAATTCTCACACAAAAGAACATTAGGAGAACAACATCATTGATGGTGATGTTTTTAATGCTCCTCAAGGAGGGAAAGTCTTGGAATAAGGAGAACTTATTAATGACATACAAAGTATGGAAGTTAGGGCTCGTGAGGTTTGTAAGGGGGATTTCACAAAGGACAACTTTGGGATAGTCAAAGAAAAAATAATTGTTCCCAAAATGGATTTTTTGGAAGGACAACATACTTTGTAAATAGATGAGAAAGATAAAACTTCTAGTTTTTGCATTGTTACTTTGGCTTCCATGAGTGGAAAATAGCTAGATTCATTAATTGACACATCCCTTGTGTCTTTGAAAAGGACTCCTATAGGGAAAGGAAGAAAAAATAACATTATGAAAAAGGCCGATGTGGTTACGAAAAGCAAACAAGGATGCCCCTCACAAAGAGAAGCTAGATATAGAGAAGTTGCCAAAGAGGTGGTGGTAGGAAATTGAAGAACCTTGAAAAACCTTTTTGGTTCTAGGAAATCTAAGAAATGAACTCCACACTTTACTTTATGCGAATTGTATGCCCTATTAAGCGTTTTTTGGGTTGATAAAAATTTGGTGATTCTCGTTGGAAGTGATTTGGTCTTGATTTTTCCCCATGAAAATTATCTCTTGGAATGTTAGAGGAATTAATAGTCCTCACAAATAGTATCTTCTAAAGAGCTATATTCTTGACAATAAGGTTGACATCTTTCTTATTCAAGAGGTTAAAATGATTGATTCTACTTTTTCTTAGATTGTTAGTAAAATTTGGCTTGTTGCTAATTACTATATTAGCCCTATAGAAGGTTCCTCAAGTGGGGTAGTTACTATGTCAAACCCTGATTTCCTTTTTTGGGAGGTTGGTTCAAACTTACAAAAATTGTTGGAAGTTTGAGGAAATTTTTGGTTTGCTTGTCATTGATATGGTTGTTGGAATCATGAGTGTGATCATATATAGTGTTGTCATTGATGTCAATATTGAAGTCTACATTGAGGTACAATTGATTGGTGAAGCATGAGTGTGTATGGTGATGGTAATCCATTATACTAGTGCAAGAGTTTTGATCTGTTGCAAAACTAATCTCTTCATGGCTTTCATTCTTTTCTCATGCTTAGGATTTTAATGATATTTTCCAAGATATTGTTTTGGATTTGTTTCATTATTTCCCTAATGTGTGTTGTTAAGCCTCAAGGTTTTTATGAGATTGGAAATAATAATAATTTTATTACAAGTGAATGGGGGAGTATAAATTATAACAATGGTCCTCTTTGCGAAATAAGCCATGACAAGTGGTGGTTGATGGGACACTAAAGCTTTGGATTTTATGAAAGAAGGTGGCAGTCTTATATTATTGGTACTATTAATTATATTTTTACTTGTTTCAAGTTCGGCTCTAGTAATAGAAGGAACTCTAGGGTTTTTTAATGTGGTATTGATAGCAACATAATTTCAAGCATAAGATAGGGGGCCCTCATAAAAGAATGGAGCCTCAGTATTGTGAGGCATTGATGCAAAATGTTGAGCTCTCAGAGCTCTTTGAAAAAGGGGGTTGTTGCCCTTTCTTCAAAGCCATGAAAGGGTATAATGATAAATTGACCTCTAAGTTTTTCAATTCACGACAATAAGGTTTTGTGACCATCAAGGGTGTGCACTTATGGATCACAAATGATCTTATTTCGAAAGCTATTGGCTTGAAATGTGAAGGTGAGCATATTGAGAAGAAGAGAAATGATAACTATGATAGATTCATTGATGCTTTTCTTGAGAAGGGAGAAAAGTTGGTGAAGTTTCAAAATGGCTACAACAGAGAAAGATTATTGGGACCTTGGGGTTTGGTAATTTTTCATATAATGAATTATTTTACTTTGGAAGGTTGATTTCAAACCATTAATGGCTATAATTTTCCAATCTTAAATCATATTAGGTATGGGTCCAAGATTAACTTGCATTATTACCTACTTTCCTCTCTTCAAAAATGCATCATGGATGGGGCCTATCCTCCCCTTCATCAAGGATCAATCATGGACCTATATAAGTATAACCTTTCTATGACCCCTAAGAATAACCCTTCTATCAGGAAAAGTAGTGTTAGGATTTAGGAAATTGAAACTCCTACATTTGATGAAATTTCTAAAGAAATCCCATGTTTTGGCACCAAGTTTGAGGGAAAAATGGTTGTTAAGTTCAAGGATTCTTCTAGTCCCACTATTAACTCTAGTACTCCTACTCTCAAGGACCTCCTTATTATCTCCTTTTACAAGAGAACAAGTCTTGTTAAGACTGGTAACAAATCCTCTTTGTCATCCCTTGAAAAAATAATCCGAAAAGAGATTGCTTGAATATCCAAGATGCCACCCCCATTAAAAGGAAAGCCCATCCCCTAGCCAATTATGTTAAAAATAAAAATAATTTTTTTTTTCTATGGATGAGGGGGACCCCATCAACATATCTGATGTTGAAGGAGGGAAAACACTTTTTTTTTAAATTTTAGAGAAGAACACCTCGCTATCTTGAAGAGGCTGTAGATTTTCCAAGTTAGCTAATCTACCTCTTGTGGGTAATTCTTTGGAGACTAAAGGTAAAAGTGTTGTTTCCTCCTCAAATAAGCATGAGAATGACTCTAAGGATGAGGAGTTCATTCCTTAGCTAGAGGATTTGAGGATGAAATCTGTAGAGTGGATTGAGTGGAGTTCTTGTAGACTGAGACTATGGAAGAAAATTAAAAGGACATTGAGGTGGAGTTGGTCCACAAAGTTGAGAAGGAGCTACATGATAAAGAAGATGAAGATGATGATAAGGAGGACCTAGAAGCTAAGATGATGACATTGATATTGAAGGAAGTGAATAAGGTAACTCGAATGAGGAAGAAGAGTCATTCTTTGTTCCTCTTGACCATAAAAAGAGGAGGGTGACAAGGATGAAAAAGTTGAAAAAATGGTTAGTGAGAAGGAATTTACTACTCATTTTAGATCACAATTGGAGGTTTTACATCAAAATTTCAAGGAGATGAATATTAAGATAAATGTAAATAATGACAAAATCAAAAGAATGGAAATGAAACTATGCAATCTTACTTCTATTACTTAGTGAATTATGTTGAAATTTGTCATGGGGACTATATCGAGCAACTCTAAAATAAAAAAGAAAAGAAATAAACTTGTTAAAGTCAAAGACCCTTAGGACAACAAAAAAGGGAAGAAAACCTTAAGACCAAAGAAGTTTGGGAGGTGTCACTAGATGTTGTAATGGAAAATTGGGACCTAATAAATTAAGCTTTCCTTGGGTCCTTGGTGTTTTTTCTTCTCATTGCTAGTGTTGTTGTTTCTCCGCTTCTCTTTTTTTTGTTGTTTTTTGCTATTCTATTTTAGGTAAGCCTGCGTGCCTTGGAATTTTGTATAATGGTTTGCCTGCCTCTGTTTTGATTTTTGTTTAGTACCATTGTCTTAAAGTCTTGGGTCAGGGCCCTTTCCCTGCTAATCTTATCAATAACATCCAATGCAATCTGAACAAAGGGTCCAATAAACACATATCCAACCATGCAACCAATAAAATTATAAACAACAAAAAATAATGGAATAATAAAATATTAATAAGTTATTTATTCATACATAGTAATAATAACCTTTCAATATACCACAATGGATTTCCAACATGCTAGGCCTCATTTTATTACAAATGGGAAAATTATAGAATTTGAAAGATTACAATATAAGCTCATCCTAACTATTGATCCATTGTCTTCCTACATTCTTCATTAACTTCTAGTGATCATTAAGGATTTTTATATATTATCTACTTACCTTAAGAGTGATCTTAGTTGGCCACAAGATGCAACAAAGTGTAACACCTCATAAAATATTTAGTTCACCAAACATGCAATTAATCTTTTGGAATGAATGTGGTGTTGTGGTTCACACTATAATCTCTCCTAAGCCCAATGTACTTGGTAATGTGTTCCTTTTTTTACAAGATTCAAGAATTTCTGAAAATTCAAGGTTGAGAAACTAAATGTTAATGGTTAATCCCTACTCATAGGCCAAATATCTCATTATTTCTTTGTAGCAATCCAATTTCCTTGAGTGACTATAATGCTTTAGGATTAACGTATAAAATATGTCCCCAAACATAAGGTGAGGTGTACATTTTAGGTGAAATGCAGTATGATATGTGGTGACTAGAAATAACTAGAATGTAACAAACAAAGAAAAATATTTTTTTTGGGTGATGCAAGGTTGCTCTTAAACCCATGGAATCCATGCATTAGTGGCACAAAATTTGATTTCATTAATATGATTTAAATATATGACCTTGTAATTGTTAAAAAATCTATAGATATATGAAAATATCTCTAGTTCAATCTCATGGATCTTAATTAATTCCATATGGTTTCAATTTATTTCATAACCCATTTAATTTTGGCAAAATGTGTCATTATAGCTTGTTTGCTCCAATCTCAATTATTTGTTGGTGCTTAAGGACTAGTGGTATTTAGAAACACTCTAAAGAGATTTCTTAATTATGAGGTTTCATTTTCAATCCCTAGTCAATACCCTTGAATGATTAGCTTTATGACCTTGGTAAATGTTGGAAGATAATAAGAAATCATGCAAGTGATGTATGATACAAATTTTGATGCAAGGATTATACTTTTAGTGCACCAAGTCAAAATATTCCTATTGAATTCTCCTTGATGTTCTAGTACCTAGAATGCTAATTAGATATAAATTAATACATTTAAATGAAAATATTAATTAACTATTACATATATGTTTGTCAAGTTATCTCTCAATGACAATGAGGAAAGGGAAAAATTTGACAATTTAAATTTTAAAAATTTAAATTTTGGATCAGGTCCAAATTGTGCAAGATCAATTGTGGGTATCATAATTATAACCTCGGGCAAGGGAGTATATATTTTAAGGGAGGGATGAGGATTATTATGAATTTTTAGCTCTCAAAGTTGCACCATGGCTAAGTTGAAAAACTTAGCACTTTGGAGGAACATGGGAACACTCTTAGGCTATGGGTCACCTAAACTTGGAGTGGACCTCCAGAGAAGGTTGGATCCTATGGTGTCACCTAAATTATTGCTAAAATAATGCTTTTATGAGGAAAGAGTAAGAAGGAAACATGAAAATGAAACTAACTGAAAGCTTTAAAAGTTGATACACCAAAACACTAACTAAGACTTGTAAAATAACTTACACACAGTTCAAACAATGACAGAGCTTGGCTTACACAACTCATTTTGCATGCATTCTTGCATAAGTATTTTATAAGAAGGTTTTAAAGCTAAACTCTTAGAAGGAAAGAAATTTCACAACTTAAAGCATTTGCATTCATAACACAGCTTATAACTTGCAACCTACATACTTTTCTACAAAAAGGTACTAACATGAGACAAAATTACAAGGAAATGGAAAAACCTCACAAGTAATCTCATCAACAAACTAAAATCACACAATAAAGAAAAAAATGAGAAGGAAAAAGAACTCAACTTCATTGATCTCCAAGGTGTAAATTTTCTATACAAATCTGTAAAAGAGTTACAATACTGCTCTTGCTGAAAGAAAAAATCCAACAAAGAGTTACAATACTGCTAGAAAAGAAAGAACTAACTTCAAAACTTCTGTTTGAAGTTACTTATGCTTTTTTGAAAAAAATTCCCCACACATATCCTTCTAGAAGCTTCTGGTCATATGCCATAGAAAATCCAAAATAAAAGCACCAAAAACCCCTCCAAAAGGTCACCAAAGTGAAGAAAAGTCAAGCCATGACCCTACCCATACTAAAAGCATGAGAAAACTGCCTCCAAATGGTCTCATTCCCTCCAAAACTCAGTCAAAGACAACCCACACACCTTCCACTTGTTGGTCAATCATCATCATTCAATCTTGTCTCTAACTGCTTTGACTCATACCTTTGGTGTGTTTGTAAACGTATAATACACCTTATTCTACATTTAAATAGCACTTAATTAAGTGGCTAATAACTACACCACTTAACTAAATATTTTACATTTGAAAGTGAATGCAAAAGAATAAGGGCTCAATCATATCCCCTCTATGACTTGGTCTTATCAAAACATGCTTATCTATTTTTCATTTTAAAAAGTAGCAATTTGATTAAGTGATTTATAACAATATCACTTAACTCAAATGCTTTACATTTAACAAGTGAATGCAAAATAACAAAGGCCAAGATTCATCCTATATGGGAGATCAAAATGCAAAAAACATAAGTCTTAAAAGACTCCTATGCCTCAAATAGAAGGTAACATGGAGCTTACTAAGGCATAAACTTGACCATGGGCATACATTAGTTCATTTCAATTTGTAAAAAGATAAGCAAAAAATGCCTTCTCTCTTGTCGACATCCATTAGGGTATGAAACCCTAGCAAACAAAACAATGCAAAGTTTGCAAAAAGCATTTTCATTTTAAATTTCGAGCTTTTGGAGAACTCCAAACTTGATGACATAGGGTTTGTATGAGGCTTCGATGGAGGGTTTATGAGTGCTACCATGACATCTTCAATAGATTTTCTGGAAAAATCAACCATGAGGAAGCTTAAGGTAAGCTTTTTGTAAGCATATTCTGAAATTCCTATTCATTTTGAAGAGAAAAGTGCTCGAACTCGAGCTTGTTTGCAGAAAAAATGAACAAATGGTTTAAATCTTGCTTTGTTCTTCTATTTCCATGCATCCCTTAGCATTTTACTTGACATTTCTCCTAATATTTTAATGGAAACTCAATTTTTGCTCTGTATATTATCTTTGTTTGCAAAGACAAAGTATTGTTGCTCTTATGGCTGTGACCATACATACTGCAAGCATCAAATAGTCTCCACTTATGCTATTTTATGTTTTTGATTAGATAAGAAGGGTTTTGAAAGGGCCCTGAAACCTTTTACAAAATGAAAGATAGATCGTTCAACTCAACAAAACAACAAAAATTAACAGAGAACAACAAGACAACACAAGAAAACAACTAAACAGAACCACTACGGCTCCATCAAAATGGAGCAAAGCACTACACACCCATCTTAAGGTGGTTTAAAAAATTGTTGCAAAATTTTTGCTGAACTGTTATACAAGGGTTCATCTCAACAAATCTTTTCATTTTTTTATTGCAAGAAGAAGAAACAGGGCCATTCGTAGGACCAACCAAACCAAGAGTATCAATAGAGGGGCCATTAGAATCATCAACCTGAGGCTTCTGAAAGAGAGTAGTGTGATCTTCCATAACAACATACATCTTCTCTTTTTCCTTCCAAACAAAGTGTTGTTTCTTTTTCCTTAGGTAGGTAAAGGAGGCATGGCCTACTTTACCACAACAATGGAAAATAATGGGAGAATTTTCATATTCAATTTGTTGCACCCACTTACCAAATATTGAAGATAAGGTTATCTGAGTAAGGAGGATAAGGTTATTCTCCACTAACACACAAAACCTAGCTAGAAATAATTGCTTCATCGAATTCATGATCTTATCCGTAGAATAGAAATTCCCAAAAGAGTTAGCAATACCCATAAAAATATTTTCATGCTAGAACTCCAAAGGCAGCCCTGGTAAACAAACCCAAATAGGAAACTTAAGAATGTATGCCATGGGGTTGAAACTAGGAGACCACCTTTGAAGGAAAAGGCCGTTCTGGCCAAAAAACCAAGGGCCATCAAGAAGGGCCTTAGAGCAACTTTCTTCGCAAGGAAAAGAGAAGAGGAAGAAACCATTTATCATTGTAGTTACCTTGACCTGATCACAGAACTTCCAGATCTGACAAACCCACCTTCTAACAACATCAATGTTGGGACGAAGGCTGCACAATCTCCCAACCAAGCATCTCTTAAACCATTCCAAAGTCTCAGAAAAGGTAGAGTCAGGAACATCAAACTCAACTTGTCCATCCTCCTTATCAACAATGGGACAACCAACATAAACCTCACAGTGGTTAGATCCGCCTCCATCCTCCAGTGCATGAGGCTCCTCTGAAGCAGCCACAAGGGAGGAAGGAAGAACAGTATGAGTAGTATTCCAACCCGCAACCCTATAGTCCAACCCATCAATGGGAAGATCAACAACTATAGGGGGAAGAGGAGAAACAACAGGACTTCAACATAGGAAGGAGCACCCTCCTTAGCAAGAATAGGGAGAAGGAATCCCTTTATGAGACTAGAAAACAGAGCATTGCCACTAGTTTTCTCAACAGATATTCCAACCAAGTTCCCTCGAGTTTCAGATGGGCCTCCAAAAGGATATCAAGAAGAAGCTCATCCTCCTCAACTGACCCCTCATAGAGCCCATCCTCAGGACAACTGGAAGCAACAAAGAAAGAACCATCAACAAGTATCTTCAAAATCAGAGTACATGAACTCATCCTCATCCCACTCTTGAGCCTATAGGTCAACAACCTGGGATTCAGGGGAGACAATCATGCTTTCAAAAGGAGTATCAACATTAGATCCATTCCCCTTAGAACCAAAGCCTCCAATGGAACCCGCTAGACCAAATTCCCTTGCAGCAATAGGAAAAGGAGCAAAAAACACAGGACCAACAACATGCCTATCATCATCTGTCCCACCTCCTTCTTCCTCGCCATTTGTAGAATCAATGCTACTAGCAGAATAGATTGAAACCCTTCTTCTGCTGTTACATTTCCCACCCAACATCCTCTGTTTTCGTTTCCCGCTCATCCCAACGCAAGAAGAAGGAAACAAAGTCTTCACAACATGCGCAGTGCCACCAAATGCAACCACCAAGAAACCCAACCCCACACCTCCATCGTCTTCACCATTTTTCTCAGCCCCCTCACCATCTCCAAAGTCTGCACCCGCACAACTACCACTACCTCCTTTGTTTAGGGTTTTCGTCGCCTTCTTTGTTGCTCTTGTTGCTGCCTTCATCGTATTCCAATTATTTAGCCCTCATCACTTCTTATGTCGTTTTATGTTTCCATGCATTTTGAGTGTCGATTTAGCCAAACCATGTGATTTTATGTTGAAACCAAGGAAGAAACACTTTTCTATTATGGCCGCGACTTCATATATTTTCAAGTACTAAGGTTTTGTTCTTAAAATAGGTATGAGGGTTTTTTTAAAAAATTGCTATAGGCCATGGCTCATACCTACTCTAGTGAAAGCAATTATATTGAGATTAAGAGAATTTGTTTATCTCCATATTTTTCTTTCTTTTCTTGTAGATAAAGTGCTCAATTCGAGCTTTGGACTTTTGTTCATGCTCAGCCATATAACTTTGTGAAAAGAAACTGAAACCTAAGTTTCTCTGTATTTCTTCCATCTTCTAGGGATTATTTTCATTCTTTCTTCATGGTCGCGGCTTGGCCTACTCTAAAGCATTTTTGGTTTGTCTCATCTTTCTTGTGTGAAAAGGAGGGTTTCAACCTCATTATGTACTTTTCCCTTACTATCACCTACAGGTACTCTTGCATTCTGGAAAACTCCTATCAAAAGGCCATGCTCTGCTATATCTCTACACAAATGAGGGTTTGTAAATTTTGTTTCACTCATGGCATCTGCTTTGTTTTTGTAGCTTATGAAATATATGATATACACATAGAAAATACCACCTTTATCTTGCATTGCTTGAAAACAACACTAATTCAGAAAAGTATGTTTTATGTGTGTCCAATCTCAACATGGAGGATCCCTTCACTATGTTTTATACCATGGCCCTCCTTTTAGTGCCTTATCATGCATTTCCTTTTGACTATCATTTTTCTCCAGATATGAATTTGAACTAAAAAATTGATCACCCTTCACAAGTGACTTGCCCCTTTGACATATAGAGAACATGGGTATCCACATGATACAGTTACAACTAGCCTTGGCTCTCCAAAAACTTAAAATAGAATTTGCTTTGTGTGTTATTGAAAATTATTAATTTTTAAACATGTCCTAAATGTTGCCCTAGTAGAGTGACATTGGAAAACTATCTTTACTATGTTTGCTACAGGATTTCAATGATTGTAAGATAATTCTTGAAAAGTATGGTACTTATGAGTACCATTAAGTGATCTCCACCTCCATTCTTTTGAAAGAACTATTGATTCAAAGATACATGCTTCTATCATTCACTTTTATGAACCTATAGGGAATCTATTACCTGTTTGCTCATTTGAATTTTAAATTCATAGAAAAAAAATTGCTTATGTAACCTATAGCTTAATGACCCATGACATGATTTATCATGCTCATCTCTTGAATCATGAATGTCTTTTGTGAGATGAATAGTGAATGTAGATCTCACATTTAAATGCAAGAAAGTAATATGATACATAACACCTATTTCTTATATGCACTTCAGTAGCATTGTCTTGATTTACATTTGCTCTTATAAATTGACTTACCATGCACCTATTTACTTTCAAATGTAAATATCATTAAAGCATTGTCTTGATTATTGTGCTTTTATCTACATTGCATTGCTCCTTGAGACAACAAATGCATTGTGGCTTTAACCATGCATTTTCTTGCTCACCTTGTGCCGCTCCGTTTAACTCATGATAGCTCATGATAGTACTTGATATCTCCTCATGATGGCTATCATGCATTAGACTGCATTTCATAAAGTCTCACTATCATGGAAATATATTAGTTGTTGTAGAAGGAAAGGATCCCTCATATCTTTAAACACAATGGAAACTTTATGAAAAATAGTGACATGTTGTAAAGACCATGACAAAAATAAAATTTCCCTTACACCTTGATACCTTTGTATCACACATCTCGCAAAAAAATGGAAATCACTCATCATGAAACACCCCTTTGTTGTATTTACCACTGTTCTTGCTACAGGTGATTGCCTCCAAAAATAACATCATTTTTGTATTCATATGAATCTTTCAAGTGGTGACTATGACTGTACCATCTCAAGGTCATGATCTTTCCACTCCTTCATGAAAACTACCCCTTCTCTATAATTGAACTTGATGCATATGTCCCAACCTTTTCATCAAATTTGAACTCTCCAAACCTTGAAAAGTTCTCCAATATATCAAATTCAACACAATTTTTTTGTTTCACTTGCATAGTTGGCCTCGTTTCCTCCAAATTTCCAATTATGTATTGAGTTAGCTATATTAGCCATGCTTTGTGTATCTAGGTTATGTCCTTTGTGATCCATCAATAAAACTCCATATCCAGAATCAAATAAAGATCCAATTATCATCTGTGTTTCAGTCTTCATATTTCTCTTGTCAAAGGTAGCAAATTCTACACCATCTAATTTTTCTGCCCCAAAGGGGGATATCACTAGACTATCCCCAAGAATTTCTGTAACATCACGATTAGAAGTTGTAACTTCATCGATACTGAATTCAAATGATTCCCTATATGCTTCAATCTGCTCCATGTCTAGTTTATTGGGTTCCATGTGCCAATTCTGTTGTGTATTATCACCATTATCACAAAAATCATCTATTTCTTGGGAAGAGACAAACTGTTTTCCTCCTTGAATGCTTTTTGTCCTTATTCTTCAAGGGAATGTGCATGATTTTAAGCATTTCCATATCTCTTCTTAATATCTCTATTGATCCCTTTTTTATATTTTTTCCTTCTTAATTTTGATGGCAGTCATTATGATGACTACCACAGATCTACAAATGCAATATGAGACTGTGTAATGCATCTTCAATGAATTGTCTTCATTTATGATTGCTCTTATCAATTTTGATAATGTTGTTAATCTATTTCTAGAGGTTCTATGACATGATTCATTACACTTACCTCCTTGAGTTATAACTGTTCAATGCATATAAACATTATCACTTGAATTTCACTGTCCTTTGGTGTGGCATCTATGAATGTAACAAATACTTTCAAATTCCAAGCATGAAGTGAAAAGTTATCTTTGTCCCTGAAAAATGTGAAACCCTTTCTCTTTTGCATGAAAATATGAGTTTGGTGGTCACTTTGAATATGGATTATGATTACAACCTATACCTAAATCACTAGCATAAGTCATACAAATTATGATTGGATAGTTAGCCTCCATGAGCATTTCCATCACACTCTTTGTCTCCACATAAGGACTCCTGAAATGCCATGAATCTCTTTATATCAATCATGTCATGCCATGTGGACTAAGATCTAGATATTATCCTTGATTGATGGCTATCCCTTCTTTGAAATGTATGTGGACTTCATTTCAACTTAGCTCCAAAACTTGATTGTCCCACATATCTTCTTTAGCACTGTCATTGTGCCTCTATTTCACTATGCATTCAAAACTACCATCTCACTTTATCAACAAACCTTTGCTCATTGGAGTAATGTGTTAATTTTGAAGTCTTGAAAACTCAGGTAAAATGGGTCCATTAAGAAGATTGAAAGACATATCAAGTAGAGTAAGATTTCCAAGAAGAAAGAGTTGCCGAGGAAAATGACCGGTAAGCAGGCTTCCCTATAAATGATGATTGAAATGACTTCTCATCTCTCTCAATTAGTGAAAGCACTGTATTTTGCATTGCATCACTATGCTTTTCCTTTCTCATGACCGCCCCTTTGACCCACATGGTGGCAACTTATTGTTCGGTTCATTGTGAAATGATGAAGAGTAATCTTTCTTGATAATTCACACAATTTTGTTGCATCTTTTGAATTTGATAATGAAAGTTGATCAAGTGGTATGATTCCATATTGATTTAATGCATCAAGACTAGGTTTATCATCAACTTGATCAAGTTGCTAAATTTTGCATGTTGGGATCAACCCTCATGGGAGCCACATTTTAATCCACATGTTGTAACTAGATGAAACAAAACAATAAAGATTTGACCTATACTTGCACAATGAGCAAACATGTTAGATAAAACAGAGCCTATGATAGATGTGTTTGATAACTCTTGTTTTTCTGGACATCTATGGTATGCAAACTATTTTGATGTTTATAAGGATCAGGCTATATGTTTATAGATGTTTTCCTATGTACTGATTGGTGATCCTTCATTGCTCTAACCAACTCTCTCTTAAACATGCAAGAAATCTTAGAGAAACAGGGGGCAAGCAACAACTGGAGGTTGGATAAGCAGGAGGGTTGAAGCTGATGCAAAGGCAACTCAACCGAGATTTGTCATTTAGGCAATGATGGGTCCCCCTTCTTTACATATGCATTTTTCTTTCTTTTATCTATAAATGTATAGTTTTTTCCTTATTTGCATTAAAATAGTCAGTCCCTTGGCTTGTGAGGGACACTATACACTTATGATTATCAATAAAGACTACCTTTGCAATAAATGTTGACTCTCTTCTCTATTGTATGCAATTGCATAATCTAATAATGCAGTCTTTTGATAATTTCTTTTATGCATATGGATGTAACATAGCAGACTTAAAAGTAAACCTTTTATTGTTTAAATGCAAACACAACCATAACTCTACTTGATTTAGCTGGAAGCAAAATCAGGTAACAAGACCATGGTTAATAACAATGTGAATGTGTTGGGATTAGGATAGATACATAAGAGATAAGATCAAATACTAGGAATGTGTGAAGCTGGGAGTGAACAATGGTGGACAAGGATTAGGGAAGAATAAAAATTTAACACAAATGCGTAGCACATGTTACTATGTAATTATATCAAGATGTCATTTTAAAATAAACCCAAAAATAAATAAGAATTGTCGTTCATATACAAATTTTACCATTACAATTTTATATTTAAATTAAATACCTTTTATTTATTTATTGTGATTTTTGTGGTTATTGATAGTAAATGCGGGTTTTGAAAGGGACCAAACCATTTTAAAAATCCAATATAGATAGATCATTGAAGCCCCATAAAATAATAAAGAATCAATAATGAAAATAAGAAACATTAGGGCCACAAAAGTTCAACATAATTCATATAATGAACAACACCATTGAATCAAAATAACACATACTCAACCAAGAGACTAATTAGGTGGTTTAAACCCAAAGAATG
This sequence comes from Sequoia sempervirens, assembly GCA_007258455.2. Lineage (NCBI taxonomy): Eukaryota > Viridiplantae > Streptophyta > Pinopsida > Cupressales > Cupressaceae > Sequoia > Sequoia sempervirens. Next base: position 72,058 of record VDFB02288796.1, on the reverse strand, counting down.
CAAGAGAGATTTGAGCACTTTTCATATTTTTTTCACTAAGTGAATTGGAGATTTAGTCTCCCTTTTTGAACTGTCAAACCACTCTCTTTAAAATTCAAGGATCACTTCAAGTTCTCATGCTTGAGTGAACAAAAAGACTCATATGCTCTAACTTTATTTTTTTACATAGGGAGTGCTAAAAGAAGGTTACACAATCCAAAGAAAACTAAGAAGCTTCTTGAATTCATGAAAAATAACCTTCTCCCCATTAACCACCATACACATCTTTCCCATAGGCTCCATTTCAGGGGAAGGCATCTGTGACCGATGGATTAGTACGGGTTAACCACACTTGATCCATGAGGAATCAAAGTGCGATTTAGCCACTAAACTTCAGTCCCAATAAAATCATTCAATGTAAATTGAAGTGGAAGGCATTAAAACTTAACATGTTAAACTACAAAATCTTTTGAAATACATACTCTAATCCATTAAAACTTAACATGTTAAACTACAAAATCTTTTGAAATACATACTCTAATCAAAGGCTCACACTTGCCTCAAACAAACACACTTTTGACCTGCTCACACAGGTCAAAGGTAACTTGCTTAAGAGGTTGAAGGGTTTAGCTTGTTCAAGAAGCCAAGAGAGTTGATTGGAGGAGAGGGAATATTCCATTTGGATGGGGAAAAAGGTTAATTTACAAATTAAAACAAAGTTTTAATTGTACAAAAAGGATAAAGAATATTCCATGGGAATATTCCCTTTGATTAGAAGAAAATTAGTTTAATTGCTAATTATGCAATTAGGGAATAAGAGGAATTGAGAGATATTTATTAAATTAGGCGATTTAATAAATAGGGAAGGGGTGAAATGATATTTAATTAAATAACTTAGGGTTATTTAATTAAATAAGATGACTTAGGAGATTAAATTAAATATTTTGATTTATTTAATTTAATTAGATGAAGTGTTAGTGCAAAAAGAGGTGAATTAACCCAATTTAATTAATTAGGCCAAATAGACAAAAATGATGCAATTAATTAATTAGCTAGGCTAATTAAATTAATTAAGCAAAAAGAGGATGGATAAGAGGAAATGATGTTAATAAATCTGATTTGAGTGTATGAAATTGATTAGGACATTTTTAGTGTCTACATTTTTCCCCTCTTTGAAGCGAGGTACTTGCTGCTTCGGTTCAAAAAACAACACTTTTCTGATTAAAAATGCTGCCCAAATCAAAAAATAAAAATTTTATGATTTTTTTAGATGCCCCAATAGAAGGTTAAAATTGACTCCTTTCCCCCTCAAGAAATCAAGTGGAAATTTTGAATTTTGGGTTGATTTCTCGATAAAGGTTCAAAAGCTGCCCCAAGAGTTCAAAAAGGTTATGGGATGCAAGAATAATGCCAAAAACACAAAAAACAATGCAAAATTAGGTCCAGATTGAAAAAAATGGTGAAAATGATAATAAACCCCATTATTAAGGTTAAATTAGGGCAAAAAACCCTAATTTTATAGCTTAAATAGGCCAAGAAGGGTCATTTTCAATTCATTTGTGCATTCACACTTAAGAAATTCTTGCAATTTGAGCTCTGACCCTTCGACAAAATGGCGCACCGTGAGCTTCCCTTACACATCTCTGATTGAGTTCATGAGTTCCAGTGGCTTCCAAGCGTAGGACCATCGGTATGTGATTCAAAACCTGATTTGAAATTTGACAATTTGATGCATTTATTAGGCGTTAGAATTTAGATTTTGGTGGCATCACTATATAGTGATGCCCAAACTTCAATGGGCGATGCCCAAATGAAATATGGCGATGCATATGTATATGATGATGCTTCTCTGGATTTGAATTTAGGGTTTTAAATTGTAAATAGCGACACAGGATTATCTGGTGATGCACTTGCCGATTTGAAAGTTAGGGTTAGGTCATGCCAAAGTCTAAATTGTGACGCCAACTTGTCTGGTGACGCATTTGTCAATTTGAAATTTGAAATGCATCGAGCGTCGTTGTTTGAATTTTAAATATAGTGAAGCTATTGTGATTTTTGAGCTGGAAATTCCAAATAACTTCAAATTTTGATGATTTCCTGATGTCATGCGCTTCATGGGTGCAGGAGGTCTTCCAACCATTGATGTTGAGAGAGCACAGGCCGATAGTACTGGAGAGATTGGGTGATCTTTCAGCGTTTCTCCAGGAGAACCTAGGAGAGATTAGATTGTGGTATCACATATGCACCTATTGTGAGGACACATTTGGCTATGATGACAGCTCTGTGCGAGAGATGGTACAACGAGACCTCATCCTTCCACGATGATTGTGTGATCTATGACACTGATGCCTATTTAGAGGTGATGGAGATGGACCAGATTGCATTGGTCACATCACAAATAGATTTAGAGACATACAAAGGTCACGTGCCGACCTTTAGATTGATTGTCACAACTATCATTTCAGGTTTGGTGGCTCCAGATAGACGTGATTGATTCTTCAGTATATGATGGGGCTTGGCATGACAAAAAATGTTGTACAAGAGGACTCTTTTTGCGTGGGGGCCCATGATGCTGGCCTCCCTATACCATGATTTGCATGATTTCATTTACTGCAATGGGAGAGCCCTTGGTGTAGGTGTTACTCTTCTTCACATTTGGGCATGGGAGCACATTGCAGTGCTTCAGCCTATTGTACAGATGGAAGATGTGGAGCTAGATGATCCCATCGTATGGAGATATCGAGGTGCCATCACACTTAAGAACACTGGACAAATTGGGCTCCCGTACTAGAGACAAGTGATTGATGATATGACCATGTTCTGCTAGTGACCATAGCTTCAGATGCCACCATGGTTTGATGATATACAACAACTTTATTTCGCAAAATAGACCCAATATATATAGGGTCAAGAGCATACCATGATTGAGCGGTACCTTCCTGATAGGGCTGTCAGATAGTTTGGTGATGTATAGGACAGACTCGACGATGCTTACAGAGCCATTTTTTCCAGATCAGCTAGAGAGGTTCCCACATGGGGACTGATGATTCTGGATCGAGAGGCCATTGAGAGTTTCCACCATTTGGTTTCCTAGCCTTGGGAATATGATCAGGGTTAGCCCATTGCACAAACCACTCTAGCTTATGATACATGGTTTGTCCCACCGCGACGTATTACATATCTAGTAGGCACTCCTCCCAGAGGGAGGCCGCGAGGTGGAGGTGTCAGGGGTAGAGGACAGGGAGGCTAGAAGGGCCATGATGGATAGGTTTTGGGGGCTCCTCTAGTGGGACAACAACCTCCTCAACAACCTCCAATAGTGCAGCAACAACTAGTACCACCACCACCACCACTAGATGTGCGGGATGCCCAAATACAACAGCTGTAGCAATAGGTGCAGGCTTTGACAGGTGAGTGGGACCAAGCCCGCCAGTAGGTTTTGGTTGTGACTGCTAAGCACAACCAGGCTTGACAATAGTTTATCATGGTGATAATTGAGAGATGCGACATTATAGAGAGTATAGGTTGTCACCAGAGAGAGATACCAGGAGGTGGTGAGGTGATAGTAGATTGAGGTCATGGTGGTCACAATACATGGTCAAACTATTTTGGCGAGGTTATATATAGAGGATGTCACAGAGGCTACGTACTACAAGAAACACTACCACAAGGATGTTCCAGTGGCTCTTCGTTAGCTTAATTTTTCTTAGCGTAGTGACGCACATCCCCGTGCATAGGAGCAGCCTGAGTGGTAGGCTAGAGAGGGTAGCAACCACCAGGGCTAGCTTTTTTTGATATACAAACACTTTTTGATTTTTCCCCATTCTTTATACTGATATACATTCATGGGATCCTTTTTGATAGCCTCGTGGATATTGTACTTAGCATCAATGTACATTCATTGATCCAGATTTTGTACCATGACACATTTTTTGATATATATATGATACATATACAAGATGATTCATGTTATGATGTGTTGACTTATTTCATGTATGGATGCATTTTACTTTTATGCCTATGTGATATGCGCTGATTATGCTATGGATGGATGCAATATTATATTCTTTTTCATTATATTTTCGCGATATGATATGGATAGATGATTATGATATGCAGATGTTATGAATGCTCATGATATGGATGCATTTCTTTTTGTATATTTTCTATGCATGTTTTGATGATGTCGTATGCATATGGATGGATGAATGCAAATGCTTATGATATGCAACAATTTAAGATGCTCAAAATAACAAATCTATATTATTCATCATGTCTTAAATGATTATGTAGAATGTATGATGTGATATGCAAATGATTATGAGATGTCTGATTATGTTGATGGATGCTATGATTATGATATGTATGTATGTTGATGGTTTGTGGATGTAGGGTTGATGCATTGATGATGTTTTTGTTGATTGTCATGATACCAGGTTAGTGTGAAGAGAAGATAGAAGAATAAAGAATGAATAATCGTTGTTGATGATGATTTATTTTAAAAGATCCAACAAGTCCTTGATCCATCAAGACTTTATTAGAGATGGTGACGAGACAATGCAAGATGCAAGATGAAAATGCAAGATGGGATGCTCACACTTCAGGATTGGGATTTTTCATCGTTCCTTATTGTTTGATATAACACATAGACACAATGCATCAAGGTATTGATAACTAGGACAATGTTGTATTTAGTGTAATGGACTTTGAATGACAAGCAGATAGGATAGTTCTTGTTCACATCTTGGCATATGGAAACATCGTTGGAATGCAAGTTAGAAGCTTAGAACATATTGGACCAAAGCATACGCAATAGTCAACAACATACTCCAAACAACTTTCCTACACACAACTAAGCAAGTATGTGCCAAGATTAGTTTACAAGAGTATCCACAAGCACAACAAACGAAAGATAATGATCGATGCCCCATTCCTTTCTCTCTAAATTTTTTTGGATAGACATCATCGAGAGGTCCTCGGAATGGGTCATTAAGATAAATCATAAGAAAAGATCAAAGACAAACAATCAACGTTATCTATAGCTCTTGCCTAGTTTAAGTTTAGCTAAGGTGATATGTAATATTGATGTCCATCGTAGAAAGGATACATCCTAGGACATGTTTATCAGAGAGTTATTTGATGTTAGGGAAATGATGCTAAGATGAGCCATTGCTATAAACTTCACTGACACGTTTACCTATGATTTATACTTTATATTTTGACTTTTGAGGTCGCACTTTACGTCTTGCTATACTTGTTTTCTACTTGTTTTTCCAAAGGGTGAAGGTGACGATTGTTTATTATGGGTGAAAGTTTAGCAGGTGAAAGTGAGATGGGATGGATGGGTTTTTAATTTTTCAAAATATTTCAATGTTTTTGGTAATTTGAAATATTTTGGGGCTGTTTTTGTCTTTTTGAAAGTTTATATGAATGCTTAGGATTTTCTAATTTTTTGAGGCTGTTTAGGGTTTTCTGAATATTTGAGGCTTTTTAGGTCTTTTGAATGTTTCTCTATTGTTTTTGGATTTTCAATTTTCAAATGTTTTTGTGTTTTTTGAATATTTGGATGTTTTTGGATTTTCAAAATTATTTGGATGTTTTTGGGGATTTTCACAATATTTGGATTTTTTGGGATTTTCGAAGGTTTTACAAATTTTTAGGGGTTTTCAAAATATTTGGATGTTTAGGGTTTTTTTCTGAGAATTTCTAAGTTTCGACTAAGAACCTAACCTAAAGACCTATCTTAGGGGCCTCGAGGGCTAATCAAAGATTAGCCTTGCCTATGTTATACATGCAGATACCACGTAGTTCAACTGACTCGACCCATTTACAAGACAAAGATATGAACATACAAGAGATGACAACTAATTACAACAGACTCCTAAAGGAATGACCTAGGGTGTCTTGGGGGCACATCAATGATGGCCTTGCCTACGTTCAAGCTTAGAGACAATGTAGTTTGATTGGAGACTTTTTTTGGATTTTAGATGTTCGACCTTTTTAGGGATTTTGATGCTTTCTAGATGTTTTGGATTTTTACTTTACAATTTTCTAAATGTTTTTGGATTTTTGCTATACAAGATTTTGCAAATGTTTTTGGTGTTTTCTGATAAGATTTTATAAATGTTTTTGCATGATCTTGACAAGTGTATGGATGTGTGATGATTTTAGTGATCTGTTTCAGGATTTTATTGAAAACCAAGCTAGGATTGATTGATTTTATTGATGGATTGGTGATGATAACATTGTTGAGGATACACAACAATGCAAAGATAGTGTTAAGCAACACAAGGATTGGGAAGGATATCCCGAGATGATGATAGATTGATTGGATAAGATTGATCAAGATTTTGGAGCTTGGTTTGGAACAAAGTTTTTTGGAATAAGTTGATGTGACATTGAAGTGCAAGGTAGATTCAACTGATATGGATTGTTTGGATTGATGTTTGATAAAAGCTAAAGCTTGATAAGGAACTTCTTGTCAAAATGTGCCGTGGGCTAGTGATTTAGATATTTTCTTACAAATGATTTGACCAATTTTATTTTGTGTTAGTAAATGTTTTAGATCACCACATAAGTTATGGGATATAGCTCAAGATTTATTCCCGAAGCTAGATGTAATTATCTATGTCCAGTGTCTAGCAATGCAGGGAATGATATGGGTGGATGCATGGATAAAGGAATGGATGGATAGATAGTTATGCGTAGGATTCCAAGGATTATCTTGTGATAGGATAACACATTTGGATAGAGTATGCCTCTTTGGAAAATTCCTTATGGCTCAAATATTGCTAGTTAGGATAGGACCAATGATAGTGACCCATGTCAAGAAGTTTACCATAAGCAAGTGTGAAGTACATACCAAACCTTAGCCAAGATCAAGATAAGTTAGACTAGATGAAAATGGATTGGATAATGAAGGGTTCCTAGATTTATAATGGATAAGATGGATGGAATGTGGGATTTATTATGGATGGGATGTGATGCTTCCACCTGAAATGGTGCACATAGATGATCAATTCTACTCATGATGACTTTTTTCCAGGTTTTCATCATGGTACTTGTCCAAAGTGCCACCAAAGTGGTTTTCATTAGAGGATGATTTTTCTTTTGACTATTTTCTTGATTTTTTTTTTGAAAGTTTATGCTCATGGAAAACCACCTAGTGGTGTTGATGTAGATGCTACCGGTGCTGATATAGATGTTGTCATGACATTCCAATGATATCCTACTAGGAGTAGTTTCTTTGTTAGGATATAGGAACTTGAATGTAACCCTTGGATTCTCTTATCTTTTTTATCAATACCAAAGTTAACCTTACCTAGATGCGCACATCATGATAGAGTGCCCTTAGAGTCCTTATGATAAATATTTGTTGCCAACACACGGTCAATACAAGAGTTGGATACCATGGATGTCCATGTGGATGATGGCATACGTTGAGGGATACAAAATGTAGATGGATTGGTTGACAGTTTGGAATATTTGATTCTCCAAACTTTAGATGATGAGCAATGATGGGTGGATATGGAGATTCGATTGGGACCAACTTCTTCATATACTTTATAGGTCACTCTTGAAGCTTTCTTTTGTATTGACAGACACTTTTGATGGATGAACTTCCCTTTTCAATTTTTCCCCATAGTTTCTTTGACTAATGGAGTGTAATAGGGATGATTTTCTTTATTTTGCTTTGGTATCCATTCAATTTTTTCTTGTCCATTTTTCTTTGTCAATTCTTTTGATTCAATAATTTTCTCTTTTCTTTGATATAGACCTCTTTCTTGTGGTTCGTCCCAATTAGTGGGTGGAAAGATGTGTGGATGACGATTCATGATATGAATGGTTGGAGTGTTGGTAGCCATTTCATCATGAGGAATCTTCGTGCTCCCCATGTTGGTGTTTGTACTAGATAAAGTTGCCCCCAGTATTATGGGATTGTTACTGACATGCTTTGATTCTACTGCTGACAAACCATTTCCTTGTTCTAGATTGTTTAGCTTTGCTGATTTTTGATAATGCTTGACATCCTCGTACTCACTTTCTTTAATTTGTATGGAGGATGTGCCTAATTTTGACGCTTCTTCAAAAGGTGTTGATGCTCTACAATCCATATAGGAGTCTTCCTCATGATCCATTTCTGCTTTCTCTTTAAAGGATGTTTTTGATTTATCATCTATGTAGAGGTTTTCTTCATGATCAATTTTTGTTATATCTTTGGATTTTTCTATAACTCGATCATGTGTAAAAATATTAAGAATAGGAGAATCTTGTCCCTTGGTAATGATATCAAGAGTATGAGACTCTTGTTTTGGATGAAGATCATCTACATGTCCATTAGGAGTAAAAATATCATGGGTAGATGGAGGAGTATGTGAGATATGGATATGATTATTAATTGTGACATCTTGTATGGATTGGAAAATACCCATTAGATCATGGTAGTATCTTGGAGATATGTATCCTTGATCTTGATTAATTTTGGAATTGCTTTTGACATGCTTTAGATCAAGCTCTTGAAATGGGTCAATTTCAGAGGATAAATTGCTTGCAAAGGGTTCTTGAGTGTCTTCATTAGGCATGGGTATTGGCTCAACATTTTCTTGATCTTTGAGTGGATTTTGATCAAGTGTTGAATTAAGGATTCCTTCAATATGTGCAACCATGAGGTCAAAGGATGTCGATATATCTTGGAATGGACCATTGCTAGACTTTGGTGAAAGATGTTGATCATTGTTTGGAACAAATTCTTGAGATATGTCCTCTAACTTGTTAGGTGATGTAGAGACATTATCAACACGATCATTGGCAGATGAATCTTGAATTTTATCCTCAAACATGGTGGTGGGGATATTTTCAATGTTTTCAATCATAGGATCAAATGATGTTAACGCTTCTTGAAATGGATCGTTGTTGGATATTTTTTATGGGTCTTGATCATGATTAAAAAATGACTCTTGATGTATGTTGATTTGATCATTGGATGTGGTAGAAACATCTTCAAGGTGCTCATTGATGGATAGATCTTGATCATTATTTTCAACAATTGTGGTGGAGAGATTGTCACTACCATCATTAGTGGTTGAATCTTGATCATTGTCTTCAACAACTATTTTTTCTTTATCAAGAAGGTCTTGGATGAGATCTTTGAGTTCAATACAATTTGACATGTCATGAAATTTTGTGATGGTATTCACAATAAACATTATCATCATCACATGGGAACTTGATGCTAGATTCACCTCCATTTAATGCTTCTAGAAGATTGATAAGTTTAGCATGGACTAATGTGTTTAATTCCGATTTAATTGGCTCCCCTAAAGGAGTATATTCACATTTGGTGATGGTTTTGTTATCTTGTGAATCTTGTGCTTGTTGTGTTTGATCTAGTTGTGATTCATCTTGGAGATGTGGTGACTAATCTTGTTGTTGAGGTTGTTGATTTTGATATCCAAATTTTTGATATTGAAGATGTTGTTCTTGATGTGGTTGCAGACACAACTCAATGTTTTGATGACATGGTTTAACCAATGGGGGAGTGTGTCGATTTTTGGGTGGAGATGTCTCTTGGTGATATGAATCAACAAAATTCTAAGTATAGGAATTTGATTTCGCATAATTTGATCTTGATTTTGATTTTGATACCCTTGGTGTAGTTGATTTGGTTGTTGGTCAAGAATATTTGGAATATACACTTGTGGTATTTGTATGGGATCATGCAAAAAATTATTTTGGGCCATGTTCTGATTTGGGATGATGTTTAGATTTTGCATTACAGGTTGGCATTGAACATTGTTGTGGTTGGGAAACACATTGCTTTGATTTAGGTAACCTTGATTTTGCATGGTGTTACCTTGATTTGGATCAATACATTGAGTTTCCAGTATATTGTTTGGATTTTGAACAACATTAGTGTTATTTGCAAACGTATCTATCCCATAGTTCACCAAGTGTGGATTTGATATGTTCATGTTTGGTAAGTTTATATTTGGTATATTCACATTTGGAATGTATTGATTTGATGGGATAATGTTTTTTTGTTGAAGACTCATGTATTGATCATTTGGTTGATAGATTTGTAGGTTTTGACTTTGATTTAAATCTATCATAGGGAAAGGTGTTCCAAAATTTATATTGGGCATACTCACATTTGTTGTTGCATTGAGGTTTGTAGGATATAATGATCCTATGTGTGAATTGTATAAATGTGAGATTTGATAATCGATTGGTATTGTAAGGTTTTGATAGTTTGGTTGATTTAGACCACTCATGATGGATGAATCAAGTTTATATTCCATGTTTTTCTTGTGTTTTGATCTTGTTGCAAAAGTGAACCTCTAAGGTGTTTTGGACCAATGGGACAATGGGAGATGAAAATGGTGAATGATATGGAAAGTGATATTTGCAAATGTTTTGGGGACAACACTTTTGACTTAAGAGTTTGATATTTGATGTTTGGATAAAGGATGTTTATGAACTTGTGAATCTTTAAGGTAGATTTGTGACCTTTAAGATAAACTAGTTCAAAGATGATAACTAACTTAACCAAATTCATGGAAAAGGATTCATTTCACATACAAAGTAGCTAAGTTAGGGTTTGGGTTGATTGATGTCTAAGTCCAAAGTGTTGGTGTATTCAAAAGTTTGCAAAGTTTGGAAGTGAAGGATGAAATATAATGAAGGATGGATGAAATGTTTGACCCAATGTTGACCTAGAATGAAATTTTGTTTTCCAAGACCAAGGTAGTGAGAAACATGCTATACCTCTAAAGTGATCAAACCCTAAGGACTCAATGATTTTGGTAAAATAGAACTCGAATGTTTTTTAGAAATATGACCCAATGATTTTGGAAAAGTGAAACTCAATGATTTTGGACTCAATGTTTTGCAATGTTTTCTTTGTATGATAGTGGGCATAAGGTCGGGTTGTTCTACTAGTGTGATTGGTCACCAAATGGTCATGTGGGGTTCAATTTTTCAAGTTTATCTTGCTTAAGTGAATTGATTTTAAAAACAATCGTCTTGATTATGTTTTCAAACTAGATGTTTATGTCAAAAACATCATAAATTTCACAATGTCCATTTCATGAAAATTATGAGATTAAAGCCACAATTGCCTATGTTGTCTTTGGAAAATATGGATTTGAAATTAATGTCAAGATATATAGAAATCGCTAAGGATAAATCCTTAGGACAAGCAGTAATAGCAAGGCTAACTCAAGAGGTCCATATTTAGGCCAAAGTGTTTGAAATTTTGAGGATGATCATGAATGTTTTTTTTGTATCATTTTGAAATCAAGCAAAGTGTTAAATTGACTCACAATCATTACAACCCTAGGTTATAAATGGCTATATTTGTTGAATCCCCACTAGGATTTCTCCAAACACTAGACAATGTAAACAGTTAGAGATTTGGCGACACTGGCTCCCCTCCACGACACACACTTCTTGGGACCACCAAATCTCAAAATCCTTAAAATACAGAGATTAAAATGAATTTTTATATTTCTACAATTGAATAGTACTGTATACCTTAGAATTTTACCCTACTCTAACGCACAAAATAACTTAAAAATGCAAGTGATAAAAGACCAAGGACACCTCAAGATTAGCCAAAAGAGTGATAGACAATAAGGAAAATGGACAAAATAAGACAAACGATTTCACCTTCCTTGCTGTTGATTTCTCCTTGATTGGCCCTTGCTTGGGATGATTTGTGTGCTCCTTAGATGATGGCTTGAGTGACTAGATGCAAGATTAGATGTGCAAAATGATTAGAATTGATAGCTAGATGATGGTAGATGATTGAAAATGCAAATTAACAGCATGTAGTTATGAAAATCCAAGGTGTTCAAAATGCCCTTGAGGAGGGGGTATTTATAGGAGAGTTTGAATTCTCTAGAGAATTCAATGGTCAAGATGCATCCAACAAGGCCAAGATGAAGGGCTATGGTGGGTTGAGAACCCACAAGCCCTTACATCTTGACATGTGGATGGTGAAGTGGCTAAGAGGAGATGAGGTGTAAGTGAGGTGTCAAAAAGGTACATGAGGTGGAGGAAGGACAAGTACCTTCCAAGCACCTTGGGGAGTGAGAGGATTTCCTCAAAAAGGGATTCCTTGTCCCCAAGTGGGAGTGAAAGGGACTTTTGAGGAATTTTAGAATTCCTCAAAAATCTACATGGGAAAAGGAAAGGTGGTTGGGGAAATAAATGTGAATTAAAAATTCACATTCTTAGGAAAGTCTAAAAGATAAAAGGTGGGCTCCAAAAAGGTGGGACTTGGTCACATGTGGAGATTGTGACAAGTCCAAGGTTCTAGAAGCCTTGGAAGGATGGAATGTGAATTAAAAATTCACATATAAAGGAGGGGAATCTAGGATAGAATAAAAAGGAATTAAAAATTCCTTGGGGAATGGGGAGAGTTGACCAAGGTACTGATTAAGATTAATTAATCAGTAATTAGAAGATAATTAGGGGTTAATTAGGATTAAAAGCCAACTTGCAAAAGTTGGAGGATGTGACACATCCTAATCAAGGATTAGGCATGTGCACATCCTTAATGAAGAGATTAGGAGATGGATTAGGATTAGATGAAAATGACATGTGACAAATAAATAAATGTAATATTTATTTAATTTATTTGATGAAAAGAGGATTAAGGAGGGTAAGGTATTTAATTATTAATTAAATACCTTAGGGATCTGGCATAATTAAAGATATTAATTAAATAATAGTAATATTACTTAATTAACTCGGATAAGAGGATGTTTAGACGAAAAGTGATAAATTTGGATAAATTAAGTATCCAAATTTGGATGTCTACAAGTACAAATGTGGGGTGGCTTCAGAACGACTGTTCCTAACATCAACAAATATTAGGGATTTTTGGCTTCTACACAAAGGTTCGTAATAAGGGCATCTAGTTTAGGGGGTGCAATGATAAAATCCTTGTGAGAGGTCTCCCAAACCTTAGAACAAGGGATTTACGTGTCATAAAGATACTGGGGGAGAGATATCATGTACCGCTTCCCATTGATTATGATTTTCATTGAAACCAAAAATTTATATAGCGGTTCGGAAGAGCTTGGATTATGTTCATTACTGCTTGGGTCGTTCCCTTGGGATGAGTACTTTTTCCCACCAAGGAAGGCCCTCTAAAGATAAACAATAGCAAGGAATTACATCCGTATTTTGATCATCTTTGTTTGCATGAAGAAAGAGAGAACACATGCTATGCCTTTTTCTCACACTCGCAATGGGGTTCAATTTTAATCTAAAATGAAAGATGTAGGTGATTTTGCAAAGTGTTAAGGAATGTTTTTGTTTCTCAAGATCACCAAATGGCATGAGAGAATTGCATACACATTCACTAACAACGTTGAAAATCACAAAACACAATAAACAATTGTAAATTTTAACCCTTTAAAGCAATGATGAGTTTGTTTTAAGCACCAAATGAAAAATGAAGTTGTCTTGTTCAATTTTAAACCCAAAGTAAAATGATGATGTGAAGGTTCAATTTTATCCAACTTTGAGCGTTCATTTTTAAACCCAAAAAACAATGACGAGGGTTCAATTTTAGCCAACTTTAAAAATGAGTTTTAAGCCCAATGGAAAATTATTTTTCCTAAAGCATAAAGAAGAAAGCATGAACGTTGGGTTGTAATTGCCCCAAAAGTGTCGAAACACTTTATAAGATTTAAAGACAAGAATGCTTTTTCTTCAATTAAGTGCTCCATGCTCCTCTTAAAACATGCAATCCATGTTCCAAATGTTAGATTAAATCAAGAAAACAAGATTTGAGAGTTAGATAAACAATTAAGCATTAAAACCCTAAAATCTAGACCAAGTTGCAATGTGATTTGACTTTAGATGCAAAAATGGAGAATTTAACTCCACCAAAATTGATTTTTTTTTACACCATTGCATAGAGTGATGAGCTCAATTAATGGATCAATTTTGATAGCATTCATTACATATTTGCTGTTGCTATCATCGAATTTGACTCTTGGTTGTTGATATTTTCCTTAAAACCATAGACCTTGGCATAAGTTTATCTTTGTGACTTTAATGACATTATCATGCTATGTGAATTACCTATGTTGAATTTACAAGTGGTTGAATGAATGCTACTAAGGTAATCATAGATATACATTTTTTTGTGTGTGCTAATGTTATTGTGTAGGTTTCCACTAAAATGTTGATGTCAACAAAGCCTGCTATGTGGGAGAAACTCTTGCCAGCTGGTCGGTTGCCAAGAAGTCAAGAAGATGATCATTAAGAAGTCAAAGGAGGGAAAACTCTCATAGAGGGAAATTCCTAATTCAAATAAAAAGAATGTAACTACCTTTTTAATGGTCATATTTGTTGTTGAGAAAATCTAGGGAGTGCGTTGTGCTAGATTCCCATTGAAGCAAGTTTTCTTTGACTGATTTAGCGCATGCATAACTTCCTCCATCTTTTTCTATGATTTCAATAAGTGGCATCCTCCTATTTTGATGGAGTCGACTACCTAAGTAGTTAGGGTTAGTGGTAGTTTTTCTCTCTATAAATAATGGTCAGATGCTTTTTTTGATGAGGTTGGATATTCTAAGTTTGTATTCATATTTTCCAGTTCTAGTAATGTAGTCATATCACTGAGATGTTGTACTCATGCTTTCAAGAAATAATATGATATTTTGAGTTGTTGCATTTGAGATTAGTTTAAGGGAGACTCACCCAAGGGGGCCCACTTGGTGAGAATTCCACCTATCTAGTTTAGAAGTTATTTTTTGCTCAGTAGTTAGTTTCAATTTCAGCAACTGTCTGTTCCTATAGCCACTAAAATTCCATTATGTGACTATTCTTGCAGCCAAGGCAAACATAGAAGTTTCCTATCTGTTTGCTGAGATTTCCATTTCTATTTTTCATTTTCAGTCTGGCTGTTAATGCTTAGTGTAGATGTTAATTTATGCTTAGTGTTTAAGTTAATTTCCTTCCAACATTTTATTTCCCGCATTGTTTCTTTCCTAGTTTATGGATGATTGCAATGAAGTCCTAGTACACATACAGTGCTGATCCATTTCAAGTTTACATCCTTGGGTTGACAATTGAAATGCACCTTCATGATGAGTGAGATAGCTACTTAGTACAGATGTTCACTCTCTAAGTGAAAACTCTAAGGGCTTAGTTATTAAACCATTAGAGGAGGCCAACATTTTTGGTGCCGTTGCTGGGGATGGTGTCAAAGTAGGAAGTTCTTTGGAGTCATTGATAGTTTCTTTCTTGTTGTAGTAGTTTTAAAGTTTTCTCTTAGTATACCCTTCATTTAGGAAAGTAATGACCCCCTATTCTTTCACCAATTCTTTGTGTGAGTTGGCTAATACTAAGTTGATACCGCATGCATAGAGGAAGGAGGAGAGATGCTCATGGGAGATTCCTTCCTAATAACCTTGATCCATTCTAGCTAGTTGAAAATCAAAATCTGCCAAGACACAAAGAAGAAGAAGAGGCACACCCTTTTGTTGATGCATTTCCCCATCTGACCAGTTTAGACACTTCCTCTGAAGATCAAAATCTGATTGAGAATCCATTTTCTTTGGAACTTCATCAAGCATGCATGGGTGATGACAATAATGAGAATAGACACAGAAACATACCTAACCAACTAGATTTTCCATTCCCCATTTCTCATTAGAATGAAGTTGACAACCTCAAAAATATCCCTACTTCCGTCCTTCCTAAGTTCTATGGACTTGTCACAGAATACCTTGATACTTTCTTTTTTGAGTTTGATATCCTCTGCAAAAGCTATGACTATACCATTGATGCTCATAGGCTTAAGTTGTTTCCTACTACTTTGAAAGAAGCTGCATTGAGATGGTTTATGAGCTTAGGTAGGAATACTGTGGAGAATTGGGATGACATGAAGACAAAGTTCCTTGAGAAGTACAAGGAATATTGCATGGGAAGTGACATGAGAGGAGATGAAATCTTTAGGATGCAGTAGAAGGAATATGAGAGTTTGGAGGATTACATTTCAAGGTTTCTATTTTTCGTATAGAAATCTCCACATCATACACTTAACAAAGAGTCTCAAAAGCTTCTCTTCCTAAGAGGAATCAATGACAATTGTACTGATGCTTTGGACCTAATGGGAGGAGGAGATATCACCCAAGTTCCTTGGGATAATAATAAGAAGATATGTCAGAACTATTCCAGGGCAGCTTCAAAGAAAGGAAGAGTTTACCAATCTTCTATGAGTAAATCATCCACCAATGAAGTTTCAAGGATGGAGATTACTCACTTGTTGGTAGAGTTTAAGTAGGACATCATAAACAATCTAGCTACCCAGCTGGATACACTTCAAGCAAAGAAGAAACATGAGGAGGCAAAGGAAATGTTGGCAGAATACTGCCCTCATTGCAAACAAAAGAAGGACTATAGATGCAAAATGGTAGCTAACATTGACAGCAAGAAAATTCCATCTAAGTTCAAGCCAATCCAAGGTGATGATGATCAAGTCTACTACATTGCACAAAGGAGGCCATGGGCTCCAAGACAAGGCATGCCACCAAATCCATTATCTTTTGCTGGGCCATATTTCAATTCTTATGCATTTGGTAACCAATGGAAACCCCCATATCCATCCAACTATGGAGGATATCCACCCAACTTTGGAATAACCCTCCAAATACCTGGACCAATCACCAAAACTCTCCACCTCAGTGGTAACAACCTCAGGGGAGTTGATAGCAATTTCAGGGGAATTGACAACCACCTCTAGGAAACTATCAACAAACATCCCAATGGAGGGGAGGACAAAAATGACCAAACCAGACAACTAGTTACATGAAACCACCTTCACAGCCTCAGTAGCCTACTATAATGCATCCTTCTACTAGCTCAAGTTCAAGTACACCTAGACCTACTCAGTTACCGGCTCAACCTACACCTAACCCAAATAAAAAACCACAACAACAACCAATATACTCTATAGATCCTAATAAATTTCCTACATATGATGTGAGTGTGAGTGAAATCCATCTACATTCAAGAACTACTTTGATAGCTCCTTCCACTCCCATTATCACCGAGCTTCCCGTGGAAGAAGAGGAGCCTCTGAATGTCCCCATTCAACCTAGTGTACCTAAAAATCCTGAACTAGTTCAACAGACTGACCAAGACCCACCATTTCCTCAAAGGTTAGAAGTTGTTAAACAAAAGGAAGAGAAGGAAGAAATGACCTTTGACATCTTGGATCAGTTGAAACACATATGTGTCAAGATACCTTTGTTTCAAGCCATAAAAGATCTCCCTATATATAGCAAAGCAATCAAAGAAGCATGCCTCAAAAAGACAGGGAGGAAAAAGAAAGACCCCACCATTGTTCATGTGGTGGGACAATTGGCAGATATCATGCTTGGGAAATTTACAGTTCCTAAGTACATTGACCCAGGTAGTTCTATGGTAGGAGTTATTATAATGGAATCCAAATCAAGAATGCTCTAATTGACTTGGGAGCAACAATAAATGTAATGACCAAGGACATCCTACTTCAACTAAATGTTACAAACATGAGACCTACTCCTACTATCCTGTAGCTTGCTGATAGTTCCACTGTCAAACCTTATGGTATAGTAGAGGACCTTGTGGTAACTCTAGATTCTTGGGAGTACCCAGTAGATTTTATGATTCTTTCTCCTAAAGCTACACTAGGTGGGTATCCCATTATTTTAGGCAAGCCATGGTTAGACACAAAAAATGCTTATATTGGATGCTGGTTAGGGGACATGACCATTTTTTATGGGAAGAGTACCAAAAATATTGTTCTCTACCCTCCTGCTCAACCATCCAATGACATGGATTACCCCATATGACCACATGTTGGAGAAGAGGCCGAGGAAGTCAATTCAGTGGCACAACTCATGATGTTAGGAAATTTTTTATTTCATGCAGCTTTAGGAGGAAGATGAAGTGTTGTCCCACATAATTCAGAACCATTGTGAGGTGCATGAAGAGTCATCTACTCATGAATATGGTTCTACTAGTTCAATGAAGACACTTCTGGTCGCTCATCCTGAAACTAAACTTCTTGCATTAATTGATATGCTCCATACATCGCTTCCACATGAACTAAAAATGCCAAGTATTAGTGAAGAATCTATGATAGAGTTAACCACACTAGTGCAAGTGTCAAAAGGAAAACATCTAAATATTAATAGCAAGTTGAGTCAAGAGTAACAGTTATCTTTGACAAACCTATCGAAGACCCACCAACATGCATTTACATGGGACTACCATGGCATGAAAGGAGTGGATCCTAAGCTATGTAATCATAGGATGTACATAAGAGATGACTACACACCATTGAGGCAGCCATAAAGGAGAAGTAACCCTGGATTAAGGGAGATTGTCAAAGGGGAACTTCATAAATTATTGGATGCATGATTTATCTACCCCATCTCAGATAGTCAGTGGGTGTCCCCATTGGTGATTGTACCTAAAAAGGGAGGGAAGTGGAGAGTTTGTGTTGACTATATGGAACTCAACTCTACCACCAAAAAGGATCATTTTCCCCTTCCTTTCATAGAGCAAGTACTGGATTCCCTTGTAGGCAAGCAATATTTTTCTTTTCTAGATGGATTTAGTGACTATAATCAAATAAAAATTGCACCCGAGGATCAAGAGAAGACCACCTTTACCTGTACATAGGGGACTTATGCCTACTCAGTGCTTCCATTTGGTTTGTGTAATGCACCCACAACTTTTCAAAGGGTAGTCATTAGTATATTTTCAGACATCTCACATGATTACATGGAGATTTATATGGATGATTTTACTACCTATGGTGCTGATCTTGTAGAAGCTATAGAGAATATAAGGAAGGTTTTACAGAGATGTAAAGACCATAACCTATCCTTGAACAATGAGAAGTGTTTCATGATGATGCAGGAATGAGTAGTCCTTGGACACTACATCTCTAAAAAGGTAATTCAAGTAGACCTAGCCAAGATTGAAGTGATCACCAATCTGCCTATTCGTGTAAAGAAAAGAGATGTTAGAAGTTTCTTGGGTCATGTAGGGTACTATAGGCGTTTCATCAAAAGTTTTAGCAAAATGGGAACACCACTATACAATCTTCTCACTAAAGATGCTAAATTCTAGTGGACAGAGGACTGTGACAAGACATTCCTTGATTTGAAAGCAGCTTTAACCCATGCTCTTGTACTCAAAGATCCTAATTGGGAGCTTCCTCTTCACATTCATACTGATGCATTAGATTATGCTATGGGAGCTGTATTGAGATAGAAAGGAGAAACCATTAAGAATGCAATCTATTTTGTCAGAAAAAACCTACAAGGGGCTGAATTTAATTACACAGTGACAAAAAAAGAAATGTTGGCAATCATATATGACCTTAACAAATTTAGGCACTACATAACAGGGTATTAGATTTTTATTCATACATACCATGCAACAATAAGATACCTCATGAATAAACCCTTGATTTCAGGTAGGCTAGCAAGGTGGTTGTTGTTGATGTAGGAGTTTGACATCACCATTGTTGATAAAATAGGAAAAGAAAATGTTGTAGTAGACTTTCTTTCTAGATTGACTACATCAAAAGATAATCAAGTTATTGATGAATCTTTCCCTGATGAACATTTGTTTTCCATCAATGTGCATACACCTTGGTATGCTGACATAGCCAATTACCTGGTTATAGGGAGAGCTCCTCCTCATTTCTCTCCAAAAGAGAGAAGGGTACTCATTGAGAAAACCTTTCCTTTCTCATGGATTGCAGGCTGTTTATTCTACACTAAACCATACCATGTCATGAGGAGATGTGTAAGGGAAGATGAGACATATGATATATTGCATGCATGTCACAATGAACCCTGTGGAGGGTATTTTGCAGCCAAGAGAACAGCAATGAATATCCTTAATACAGGATATTATTAGCCCACACTTCATAAGGATGCAGGCAGGTATACAAGGAATTGTGATAGATTCTAGAGGATGGGCCAGCCAACCAAATATGATGAGATGCCTCTTTACCCATAGGTAGTCATCATTCCATTTGATAAATGGGGACTGGATTTTGTAGGACCAATTGATCCATCATTAAATGGTAAATCATACATCTTGGTTTGCATTGACTATGTGACCAAGTGGGTTGAGGTTAAAGCAATGAACATTCCAGAGATAATAAGGTTGCAAAATTTCTTTATGAGGAAATCTTCACTTGTTATGGGGTTCCAAGGGAGATAGCGACTGATCAAGGTGCTCAATTTACATCAACCCTTGTCACAAAACTAGTTAATGAGTATAATGTGAGGCACAATAAGTCTACTCCCTATCACCCTCAGGCCAATGTACAATTTGAGGTGACCAACAAGGAAATTGAGGCAATTCTGACCAAAATAGTGGCTATTCATAGAAAAGATTGGGAAAATAGGCTGCCAAAAGCTGTCTAGCCCTATAGGACCAGCTAGAAAACAACCACATGTTTCACTCCTTTTGAATTATTGAATGGGAAGACAACTATGATGCCCATTGAATTTGAGAATAAGACTCTTAGGACTGCACTAGATCTTGGGATGGACATATCTGAGGCACAAAAGGATAGAATCATGCAGTTGAATGCTTTGATGAGATGAGAAAGACAACCCTACATCATACTGAGGTAGTGCAAAATCAAAGGGTCAAATGGCATGATAGGTACATAAAGGAAAATAAGTTCCATTTTGGTGACTAGGCACTCCTTTATGACTCTATGTATCAAGACAATGCAGGTAAATTGAAGACTAGATGGTTGGGATCGTATGAAGTTGCAAAAGTATTTCCCAACAAAGCTGTACAACTCACCACCATTGACCCTGTTAGATTCAAACTTCTCGTCAATGACCACTGTCTAAGGTTGTATCACAAGCCAACATCCAAGGAAGAGTTCATGCAACAATTTATTCAATACCCAACCACTGAATTTCCTACACTCGAAGGAAGCAGATCTAGTGTCCCTCCTTTTGAATGATCCAAGTACACATGTAATCACTTCATAATAAATATTTCCACTTTTTTGGGAATCCACTTCTTCATTAATCCACCCATTCTCCCATCCATCTCCCTCTTCTCTCTCTTCCATAACTCCACCATCACTCCACTCCGCCATCATTCCATTCCATCACCACAACATTAATTGCTCAACCGTACTTCTGAAAGGTAACTAATACTTTCTCCACATTCTTTGCAACGAAAATCCATGTTTTCAAGTACGTACATGATAATTTGTTGTATCTTAATTACCTTTAATGCATTTCTTTAATTACAATAGTTAAATGTAGATATTTCACATAACATGAAATTGTACTCCACCTTGTCCAATCATAATTATCAACTAGCCTGTGTAGAAACATGCTATAATTTAGGTTGGGGGGAAGTGTCAACTCAAAAATCCATGTGTCATCGATATCAACAAATTTGAAATAAGCCAATTTGAATGATAAATTGAAATGACGACTTCATGTGTGGAATGTCATTAAACCACCGCCATTTTTCTTGATGATACCATCCATTAATGAATCTTTATTGCCTAGTCATAATATCAAATTTCACCCAAAAAAAAGTAAATTGGTGAGCTACATGACATTGGTGTCAACACTGTAGAAGGAATTGCAAGAAGAAGAAGTTGGGGTTTTCAAAAAGGTATTGCAGGAAAAGGAAATTTAGCCGAAGTGCTTGTTGATTGTGGGCAGTTGAAACAATGGGAGGTCAGCTAATTAGGAATGAGCCCACAGTTCATGATGTGATAATGCAGGATGCACCTTCTTTGGAAAATTTTATAAATTGTGGATGGTTGGATTATTTCTTGAAACTCGACAACTACAATGAGGAAATTGTGCAAGAATTTGCACAAACACTCTCTGAGGGGAAGGTAATGGTAAAAGGGTTGGAGGTGATCGTTACCGAGGAAAGAATTGTGGAGGTAACAGGTTTACTTGCTGATGGTGAGCCATACCCTGCTACCAGAGATGTAAGGTCAGCCATGGCTGAATTTACTGAACCCAGTGACCCTCCGTTGATGGTGGATAAACAAGGTACGAAGAGAACTTCTTGTTGGAATCAAGGAACACTGAGAGGGGGGGTGAATTAGTGTTTTGCAAAATTTAACAATATTAATTTGATCTCTACTTATAACATTAAACCAAAAGAAAGATGTAAGCACATAAAGCAATCAACAACACCATAACACAAGGATTTTTATGTGGAAACCCTGTTAGGGGGAAAAAAATGGTGGAGGTCAATCCACAATTTGAGTACTCAAATATAAGTGTTTTACAAAATGGGAATGCACTTGCATTCAGGCACACTACCTAGAGCTCACTGCTCAAAAATAGAAAGACTCACTACCTTACAAAAGATTTGAATTACAACCAAGGATTTGAACTGAGAAAGTAACATCTACAAATGCCTGATCACAGTTTCGATTAGGCTAATCAATCAATTTCTTGACCTTCTAACTGATTTTTCTCTTCTGCTTTGTTCTGCTTTAACTCGCATCACAAATCCTTAATGCCCAAGTGAAACTATGCATAATTACTCTACAACTCTTCTGATATTCACAACACACTTCATATATAATTTTTTCACACACCAAAATGATATAATCAATTGCTTATATATATCCGCAACTAAATATTTAATCGCTACAAGTCGACTTCAATAAAAAATGAAAATATTTTCAAATTTTCAGCTTCAAATCTCAAATAATTTTCAATGCACATCCACCAATGTTGGCCACAGCATAGTGATGACCCAAAAAAAAATCCTTAAACCCGAAAATACTTCAATTTTTTTTGCCTCAAACATCCGCAACTTGCCACATTCACTTAGTCGACCTTCTAGCACTGTTAAACGAAAAATCAATCAACCGGATCTCCTAACTCGTACACCAATTGATGCACCAGCACAAAAATTAAGACTAAGATATTCTAGATACCCAATGACCTTCCCTAAGATCCACAACCAAAACTGACAAACTGGTAATGCAAATGGATTGACAGATTCAACTTCAGTTGGATACCCTGTTCTTTACTGTCTTCCGGTATGGAAAGATACTGAAGTGTAGACTGGATCAATGACTTAGGTTGCCATCAATGACAACACCATAAGACATATTCCAACAATCCCCCCCTTTGGAATTGATGACAACACTTAGTGAAAAATGACTAAGTGTCAGAACCAACAAACTGCAATCCTTCAAGACTTCAAAAAGTCATAGTTGACAAAACTCCTCCTAAATTTGATAAGGAATTTTTCACTTCTCTATCTCCCCCTTTGACATCAATGAAAAATAGATAATAAAAGAGTTTCCTATAGTATTCCCTTTTGAAGTGTAACCAAAAACATACTTATTCAAAAACTGATTCAATTTTTTTGAAGAAATACAACCGCTACTTGTGTTAGAAAATTATTTTGTATTTTTCCTTCATCTCTAGAAGAAACTTCTTCCATGCTTCTACTGCAATCCTGGTGATTATGATCATGCTGTTGTTTTCAGATGTTCGGTTGATAATCTTGATGAGGGATTCTGGAATGGTGATGGCTTCTTCTAATATCTCTCCTTTCCTCAGTATCTCAATTAATTGTTCTAGTCTACATTCTGTTATGTCCTTTACTTTCCAAAAAGTGTCAACAATCTTGTTTCTGGTGATTTGAAAATTTGTATGCTCTGACTGTGATTCTTGAATCCTTTTCTTGATTTCACCATTTTGATCCTAAAACATGTTAAAATTTTGTCCAATACTATTCAACTCTGTTTCAATTTGTTCCAACTTTCCTTTGTACTTGCCAATTGCATGAGGCCATCAAAGACAATAGTTATAGATGTTGTTTGCTATGTTTATGCATTGCCTTAGTTGATTCATGTGCCTTTTAAGCTTGGTGAGTGATAATCTGTACTACTTCTTTAAGTGTAGAATTATTTCTTCTTCTTCCTTGTTCTAAGACTCAGAGTCCATGATTTCCTTGATGCATTCAATCATCTCTTTAGGAAACATATATTGTAAACTCTCTAATTTAATATGGTTGTGCACAAGATGAGCACTTAGTACTTTTAAAATCATGTCCTACTCATATGAAGGTCTGATATACCATATTTTTGTGATTTTCTGCATTCCATCTTCCTCATGAATAAGCTGCAATAGCTCTTCTTTGGTTAAATCACCCTCTTCTTCACTTTCTTCTATCATTTCCTTTTCTTGTTTTGGTTCGGCTATTTCCAGTTCTTTTCTTTGGGTTTCCTTAGTTTCCTTATTAGATTCCTCATTTGGTATGTCCACAATCACTTGTTCATTTCCTTTTGCTTCAACTCTTTAAGTCTTGCATGCAGGTGGAGTACAAACAACGATTTCTTTTGCTCTTTTCTTCTTTCTCTCCATCTCACCAAAGGAGGAACCAACTTCAAGTTCCCTTACCAGAATGGGAATACCAATTGAGCCAAACTTTCTTAGTAAACCTTTAAAGAAACTTTCATATACTTGATCTCAATTTTCCAAATTGCTAAAGGGTATGTAAATCTACTTACAAACTGGTTCACTCTCTTCCCATATTACATTGTTGTTCAGTGGTAAGCCATTCAGAAAATACATCACAAGACATATAACCAAGGTACCAAACCTGAAAGGGTAATCTGTGTTCTTTGTCAATTGTACATTCTCCATCAGTTGATCTTTTAGTAATCCGCAAAGGTCAAAATCTTGATCTTCCATTATCATCTTGTGTGAAATGTAAACAACACCTACTGAAGTTGCACCTTCTCTATTTTTGAAAAAGATTTTGTAGGATACTCCATGAGAAATGTACCTTGTCATTGAATCTCTAATTGTTGAGATTATTAATGCCCTTTGATCTCCAATTACTCTAGTTAGGGTTTCAACTTCTTTATTTTAGATTGACTTCTTCCTCGACACATCCCCAACTTTGCATAACCCAGTTATAGTTCCAATCACTTCTTTTGAGATATGGTAGGGTTTATCTAGAGTTAGAATATCGCCATTCAATCTGTCTAGAATAAACTCAATGATTTCTTCATTTTCGAAATAGGGGAATTCACTCCAAATATCTAAGCTTTTGTGTTTTGCTTCTTTTAGCCATTTCAATTGATCGTGCGACATGTTTCTTACAAATCTAATCTTCTCACTGCTATACTCATCTAGGTTTATCATTCCTTTGATTTTTTCCATTTTACCTTCCGTACTCATGTCTTGATTCTACCAAATAAGTTCTTCAACCACACACCAAATTAAACAAAACATTCTCAATACAACTTAAGTACTTGATGGATTAGGGTTCTGCCGTCGAATTATCGTCACACTTTCAAAATTATGATGTAGATTGCTCTTCTTCTTCTTTTCTTCTATATAAAGTGGAAAATAAGGGTTCCAACTTGGTTTTTATAACTTGCACACCTAACCTTTTGTTGTAATAAATTCTTTTGCACTAGGTGTTCCAGATACCCTGTTTTCTCAATCAACAAAGAATTTTTTTTGCGGACCTTGAATTGATTGAATTTCTTTACAAGTGTTTTCCAATGCATATGTAAATCATTAGTACAACTATTGATAATTTTCCACATTCTGGCACCAACTACCGATAGGGGGAAAAGGATTTTCTTGAAAAAATCCCCCTAGGCCAATGGCCTAAAATTAATTCTCGGAGGAATTACTAGCAGCTAGATCTGGTGCTGGCTCATTTCCTACAATAGAGGGGCTCTTCTTCACCCATGTATTCTTCATCTAATCTCTTATTTCATCCACATTCACTTTCCCTTTTCCTTTATCATATTTCTGTGTATTTCTACCTTTGTATGCCGAACCTCTTCTATCAATATTTTTGTTTCTGCATAATCTTGCAATGTGATTGTATTTGTTGCAATTGTAACACACATCATTTCCTTGTTCAGACCAGTCATTCCATTGATTTCTTCTTAATCTGCACTGGTTAGCAATATGCAAAAATCTTCCATAGGTATAACATTTAACATTCCTTCGATTGACTTATGACCAAACTTATTGCAATTGAAACACTGACCGAAGAATGATGCATCACTAGATTTCATTTTACTTCTACATTGAGCAGCCATATGACCAAATTTATTGCAAGCAAAACAATATCCATTAAACTTTTGAGCATTAGATTGTCTTACCAAATTCCTTTTTTCTTTGTTCGTCTGATTTCCTTGCCTAAAATTCCTTTGTCTAGATCCGAAACTTTCTCCTTTCTCATAACCAAGATCTGGCTTGTAATTTCCATTCTTCTAACCTTGAGTGAACTCATCAAGCTTAACTAAGCTAATTTTGAACTTTTCCTTGTATTCATTTGCGGTAGCAAGTTCATCCCTGAGAATAACAATCTATTTTTCAAGCTCTTCTTTATTGTTTCTGGATTGTTGCAGTTCAATCTCCAACTAAATGAATCCTCCATTAATTCTGCTACATTCATCAAATCTTTCTTTTAAGGACTGAGCAAGAT
The DNA here is from genome assembly GCA_007258455.2 of Sequoia sempervirens. NCBI lineage: Eukaryota > Viridiplantae > Streptophyta > Pinopsida > Cupressales > Cupressaceae > Sequoia > Sequoia sempervirens. Next base: position 45,565 of record VDFB02288796.1, on the reverse strand, counting down.
TATCCTCATTCTTCTATCTTTCTTCAATCTCCTTAGTCAACTTCATCACCATAGATTCCATCTCATGCTTTAGGGTAGCATTTTCTCTAGAAAGCTTTTCACATTCTTTAGTTATTTCCTTCAAGGTTTGATTCAAGTGAACATCATTCATGCTTTTTCTCTCTTTTTGCTTAATCTAGTCATAGAGATCCTTTCTCTTCTCCCTGGACTTAATAATCTGATCCTTCAACTTCTGAATGAATTTCTCAACATCCTTAAGATTTTCTTTCAATTCCTGAACTTCTGCTTTGGACTAATCAAGATCATCAAGTTCCACCAAAAGCGTTGCTGAAAACTATAAGGGAAAATAGGGGCATCTCGGAGAAACCTCTAAGAACAGTAGTGCCTTCGGTAACTTTATTTCCGATTAGATTACCTCAAAGACACGTACAACTATGTCATAAAGTGGAACATACACAATTCATTTCCCACATTGATCCTTCTGAGAGAATCACATGTTAATTCAACAACATGCATTAACAGATTCTACTACAAGAACCAACAGACATGAAAGATGAGACAAAAAAGAAGAACACAAAGATTTACGTGGGGAAAATCCTTTTGGGTAAAAAACCCCACACTCCAAAGATCGAGCCATTGTATTATTCAGCAACAAAATGGTTACAATACAATTTCAAGCTCTTAGCCTTTTCAGAGATTACATCTTGTTCATCTGGATACAACTGGTAGAAAACTCTCCCTAAGAGATCAACCATGGCATTCATGATTAGGAGAGATTCCAGCAGCATACCCCTGCCTCTCTCTTCCTCTGCTTTGGCCTCATGGCCTCAGCCTTTCAGCCAGCCACTCGGTCCTCTCTCTCTATTCTCTATACTTTCAGAATGTCCAATGCATACATATATGCATTTGTTCTCAACATGATCTATGAAACGGTTCGTTTCCAACTGTCGGACAACAATCTCCAACTTAGCATCATTATTGTTGAAGATGTTTCCATTTCCTCGTGTAGAGTTTTCCCTTCCACACAGAAACGGTTGCAACAGTCTCACAACAAATGGTTCACATTCTGCTCTCTCTCTGATTTGTCCAAATCGCACCATGTCAGACAGTCTTCACTTGGTCAAGGGCATTCAACCTGTGTCACATGTCAGTGAGACACTAACTGTGTCTCCCCGATGCCACATAGCCCATATCGTCATTGTCGCCAAGAGTCTTCACTATCAACAAGACAATATATCAAGTTCATAAGCTATCACTCAGACTTCCTCTTGTCGCCAAGACATCTTACCGAAGTTCCCTAAGTCACATCGACCTTAGCATTCTCATTGCTGAGACAATCGCCATTCGATGAGACATCATACCAAAGTTCAAAGGTCACTCCAAAATTTCCAATAGTCGGCAAGACTATTGTCATTCGCTGAGAGATCATACCAAGCCTTTATGTTATACCAAAATGCTCCACTGTCGGTGAGACATCTCCCTGTCGCCAAGAGTTCTTACCAAACCCTTATGTTACTCCGAAGACCACAACCATCGGCGAGACCATTGCAGTTCGCCAAGACTTCATACCGAAGTCTTCAAGTCATGCCGAAAAGAACACTCATCGACAAGACTTACCACTCTCGCCAAGACATCCCACCGAGTCTTCATGTCATCCCGAAGACCTTAGTGTTCACCAAGAGTCACACCGAAGAGGACCGTCGGCCAAAAATTTCACATTCATTGAGACTTCATACCGAAGTCCTCGTGTTTCTCCGATGACTCCATTCGCTAGGAGTCTCACCGAAAACAACCCAATCACATGTAGCTTTGTCGGCCAGACTTACCACTGTTGCCAAGAGGTCATAGCGAACCCCTTTTATTACCCCGATGACTCCATATGTCTATCGGTGAGACATCTTCCTGTCGCCAAGACTTCAGGCTGAAGTCTTTGAGTTACCACGAAGACTCCAAGTGTATCCCCGCTGTTAGTGAGACTTTCATTAGTTGCTGAGAGTTCTTCCTGAGACCCTTGTGTTACCCTGATGACCATATTGGTGAGACACTCTTCAGTCGCTGGGACTTCATACCGAGTGTTCAAGTCAACCCGAAGACCCCAGTCGCTATAGGTCTCCCCGAAATCTGCTAGGCACTTGATAACAAACACTTGTATCTTTGTCGGTGAGACATCTCCCAATCACCAGGACTTCATATCGATAGGAGCAAGTCATGCCGATTAACACATCGGATAGACAGACCAAAGGTCACGCTGATATCGACAAGAATTCCTATCGTCGCTGAGACATCATCTCGACTATCCAAGGGTATGTCGAAGGTTTTAGATGCTGATTGCCAAGACATTCAGGAGGTCACAACGATAGTTAGGATCAACTAGTAGGTAGGCCATACATCTCCATAGTTTCACCGAAATTGCTCACAAGAGGTTTCAACCTGTGGGATTGAGGCACACAATTCCAACAAAGACTACTACAGTACATTACATTCCAAGATCCATCTCAAGCTGTTAAAATTCTTCTAAGGAACTAGGCTCTGATACCAATTGTTGGAATCAAGGAACACTGAGAGGGGGAGGAATGAATCAGTGTTCTGTGAAATTTAACAATATTAATCTGATCTCTACTTACAACATTGAACCAAAAGAAAGATGTAAGCACATAAAGCAATCAAAAACACCATAACACAAGGATTTTTACGTGGAAACCTTGTTAGGGGAAAAACCACAGTGGAGATCAATCCACAATTTGAGTACTCAAATATAAGTGTTTTACAAAATGGGAATGCACTTGCATTCAGTCACAGTACCTAGAGCTCACTGCTCAAAAACAGAAAGGATCATTTCCTTACGAAATATTTGAATTACAACCAAAGATTTTAACTGAGAAAGTAGCATATACAAATGCCTGATTACAGTTCCGGTTAGGTTCATTAATCAATTTCTTTACCTTTTGATTGATTCTGCTCTTTTGCTTTGTTTTGCTTTAACTCACATCACAAATCCTTAATGCACAAGTGAAATTGTGCTTAATCACTCTACAAATCTTCTGATATTCGCAACACACTTCATACATACTTCGTTCACACACCAAAATAATATAATCGATTGCTTATATATATCCGCAACTAAAGATTTAATCGCTACAAGTCAACTTCAATAAAAAATGAAAATATTTTCAAACTGTCAGCTTCAAATCTCAAATAATTTTCAATGTGCATCCACCAAGGTTGGCCATGACATAGTGAGGACCCAAAAAAAAATCCTTAAACCCAAAAATACGTCAAACAATTCTCCTTGAACATCCACAACTTGCCACATTCACTTAGTCAACCTTCTAGCACTGTTAAAAAAAATCAATCAACCGAATCTCCTAACTCGTACACAATTGATGCGTCAACACAAAACTTGAGAATAGGATATTCTAGATACCCAATGACCTTCCCTGAGATCCACAACGAAAACTGACAAACTGGTAATGCAAATGGATTGAAAGATTCCACTTGAGTCAGATACCCTATTCTTTACTCTGTCTTCCAGTATGGATAGATACTGAAGTACGGACCAGATCAATGACTTAGGTTGCCATCAATGACAAAACCAGAAGCCATACTCCAACACTTCTCTACTAGAGCCATGGAAACAAGTAGCTGTCCACATTATCAAGTACATTACTTGTGAGGGCCGCCAGTCATGCCTCCATTATGTACATTTCAACCTCTTGAACCATATGAGGCATTGATGAAGAATGAACATGCCCAATGTGCTATATCACCTCCTTTCCATCATGGCAACTAAAATGCAGAAAGGTAGGGATAATTCTATCTCTCACCATTGTTTAATAAAATTGTTAGTGGAAAAATCTCTACAAGAAGTGTCTGATATGACATGGGAGGAGTTTGTAAATATAATTCAATTTAAAGCAGAAAATGTACATCCTAGAGGTCAGTCTCAATCTTGTAGGGTTAGTAGGGAAGTGAGGGCTACTAAAATTACTCTTGGAGCATCAACCTCTAGTGCAAACCCTAGTTCAAACCCTCCTGCAGCCAAGCAAGCTATTGAAATTGGGTCTTCTGAGTCAGAATATTCAAATGAGGAAAGTTCATCCTTAGACTCTGATATTAATGCTCTTCCCAAAACCCTAATTCAAACTAGGGTTTCCATTAGGAAAGAGGAAGCACTGATGAAAGGAGTAGAAATGAGAAAGGGAAAGGACAAGAAGCAAGTGGTAGAAAATGCAACACCAAGCCCTAGGAAATGAAAGGTTGATAACACTGTTCTTCCTACAATCAAAGAAAAATATAAAAACCCTCCTAAGAAGTCAAAGCCAGTTGGGCCAGCTACTGGTGTACCTCCAAAGAGAATCCCTAGGCTTAGAAAAACATCTAGGGAGGATACAGAAGCCCCAATGGGGCAGGTGAATGTTGAGAAAAAATATATTTTTGAGGAACAAGCAAATATCAGATTGGTAGAGCTCGTTGCCATTGCAGAATAGGTTGGGAATTAGGAACAAGAAAAAATTCCAGAACCCATACAACAAGAACAAGATGAGAATCCAGAGTTCCTGAAGCCATAGCAGGATGAACAACCTGAATCACTGCAACTGGTGTTATTTGAACAACAAGAATTAGTGCAAAAGGAATTTTTTATAGGAACACATAAACCTCCTGATTTTTCATGGAATGACATAGCTATGAAACTATGGAGTGAGATGCAGAGAAAAGAGGAGGAATGGAAAAAGGAAAAGTACAAGCTGTAGAGTGAGATTAAAAAGAAAAACATAAATATTGAAGAAAAGAATGCATAAATTGTTGCCTTGAAGGAAAGGGTAGACAATGTGGTATATTTAATAGCCAAAATGCTGGCATGTAGAACTCCTCCTAGAGTGTATTCCCTACACTTGAAGGAGAAAAATCTTTCCTTTAAGTTATCAAGGATTATTTTAGGTTTGAGTCCTACTCTTGACACTCCACATGAATTTTTCCAGGCTTATTAGTTTTCCCCTCCTGATGTCAAAAATTTGTTATCTGAACTATACCTGCATAATTATGTTTTTTCTGATGATCATGATTGGAATCCCTTGCTATATATTGGAGACCTCCATTTAAGGGCATTTATGTCCTGGATTCAAAATGAAATTAGTTGGGGGCAACAATATATAACTTATAGGGAAAGGGAATTACATACTCCCTTGCCTCTAAGGGCTGAATCTAGTAACCTTGGAGATATTTTTCGGACATGGCACAAAATTATTTACCACCCCAACTACAAGGATAGGATTATGCTTGTTAGAGACGAGACTTACAAGGAATATGAGAAGGTAGCCGAAACCATAGGAAAATCAGTAATGGCATACTTAGCAAAGAGGTGGAACAGTTTACCAAAAGAATTGAAACAAGCTGAACCCCACTCTTTACAAAACTATGCTGCAACATGCAAAAGAGATGACAGGTATATACAAACCGGTAGAAGGAAGCAACAATTTTGGCTTCCATTAACATTTCAGCCACCTACACTATTGTGGCCTGTGCCAGATTACAAGTTTTACCAACTTATGACATAGCTATAGAAAGGGCAAGATGGAATAGACTAGAGAACAAACAAGGATTCTATTGGGATCCTAATTCAGACACTACCGAGATTGATGTGGGATAGTTGGTGATTGGTGACTTTAGGGAATTAACTAGGAAAAAGAATAGTGCTCCTTTTGTTGGAGGACCAACAAAACATTAGGTTTGGGCGAATGATGAGCTCAATTAATGGATCAATTTTGATAGGGTTCATTACATATTTGTTGTTGCTATCATATACTTGACACTTGGTTGTTGATATGTTCCTTAAAACCATAGACCTTGGCATAATTTTATCTCTGTGACTTTAATGACATTATCACGCTATGTGAATTACCTATGTTGAATTTACAAGTGGTTGAATGAATGTTACTAAGGTAATCATAGATATACATTTGTTTGTGCATGCTAATGTTATTGTGTAGGTTTCCACTAAAATGTTTGTGCCTGTTATGTGGGAGAAACTCTTGCCAATTGGCCGGTTTCCAAGAAGTCAAGAAGCTGATCATTAAGAAGTCAAAGGAGGGAAAACTCTCATGGACAAAAATTCCTAATTTGAATAAAAAGAATGTAACTACCTTTTTAATGGTCATATTTGTTGTTGAGAAAATCTAGGGAGTGTGTTGTGCTAGATTCCCATTGAAGCAAGTCTTCTTTGACCAATTTAGCACATGCATAACTTCCTCCATATTTTTCTATGCTTTCAATAAGGGGCATCGTCCTATTTTGATGGAGTCGACTGCCTAGGTAGTTAGGGTTAGTTGGTAGTTTTTCTCTCTATAAATAATGGTTAGATGCTCCTTTTGATGAGGTTGGATATTCTGAGTTTGTATTCATATTTTCTAGTTCTAGTAATGCAGTCATATCACTGAGATGTTGTACTCATGCTTTCAAGAAATACTATGATATTTTGAGTTGCTGCATTTGAGATTAGTTAAAAGGAGACTCACCCAAGGGGCCCCACTTGGTGAGAATTCCACCTATATAGTTTAGAAGTTATTTTCTATTCAGTAGTTAGTTTCAATTTCAGCAATTGTCTATTCCTGCAGCCACTGAAATTCCATTATGTGACTATTCCTGTAGCCAAGGCAGACATAGAAGTTTCCTGTCTGTTTGCTAAGATTACCATTTCTATTTTTCATTTTCAGTCTGGTTGTTAATGCTTAGTGCAGATGTTGATTTATGCTCAGTGTTTATGTTAATTTCCTTCCAACATTGTTTCTTTTCTAGTTTATGGATTATTGCAATGAAGTCCTAGTGCACATACAATGTTGACCCATTTCAAGTTTACATCCCTGCCAGGTTGACAATTGAAACACACCTTCATGATGAGTGAGATAGCTACTTGGTGCAAATGTTCAATCTCCACAAATCTAAGGGATTAGTTATTAAACCATTAGAGGAGACCAACATAGAGCATGAAATTCTACCCCATTTTAAAAAAAAGCTTCGAAAAAGACCTCTGTATGACCATTTTAAGATAGAGTATAAAAGCAAGAAAATGATAGTGTTCCTATATCAATATAGTGATGCTTTTGCATTATAGTGACACTTTTTTCAATTATGGAAACACTCCTTTTCAATTATGGGGACACATTTTTCAATTATAGCAACACTTTTCAATTATAGTGACGCTTTTGCAAAAGCGTCGCTATGGTGAATAATAGTGTCGCTCTGTTGCAAAATAGCGTCACTGGAGCCTCCAAAAGCATCATTCTAGCTTGGAAACCTGCAACTCACATAATTTTTAAGAGAAAATCATCATACAAAGTTAGTAAAGCCCTCCTTCTAGCGCCAAAATGTGACTGATGGATTAGTATGGGTTAACCACACTTGATCCATGAGGAATCAAAGTGCGATTTAGCCACTAAACCTCAGTACCAATAAAATCATTCAATGTAAATCAAAGTGGAAGCCATTAAAACTTAACATGTTAAATGAAAAAAGCTTTTGAAACACCTACTCTAATCCATTGAAACATATGTTCCGTGGGGGTGTTTGTGTTGGTGGCATTCCTGGTTGTCCATTAGGTGAAGTTTCATCCATTCCATGGAAGAGATAGAATGAAATGCCATTCGTCATGAACTAATGATCATTGGTTATAAGTTTTATGCTGAAAGCATGGACTGTATTACTAGACAGTAAATAAAATTATCTTTAAAGGATGAAAACCTAATTTGTTTTGAAACTGAATAGGTTCAAATAATGGATGCTCCTAAGCTATATTTAAAATGAACTAAACAAACTTCAAAAGTGATGGAATGGGTAGTTTCGACAACATGGTTGGTGAAAGAGATGGATCATTTGTCTGATATTTGAATCTGTTGGGAGAAACAAAATAAAGAATGGTCGGGTTTGGGATCAAAATAATCATGGGTCCAGGATAGAAGGGATGGAGAAGGGATCGTGGTTCATCCATTGGATGAATGCAGTGAGAAAGATTCAAAACCATCGAGCAAACACTTTGATATCATGATTCAAAGATGGCAAGAGGGACAGAGGGGTTTGGCGTTCAAACTCGGTGGGGTTGATTTGGAGAGAGAATAATTCTTCAAAATGTTTGTTTGGATGAGAAAAAGTTAATTTACAGGTAAAAGCAAAGTTTAGTGTGCAGGACTCATTCCATGGATGTTGGAGAAAATGGGTTTGATGGCTAAATTCAGCTTGAGGTTTTAAATTTGTGCTGATTTGGGACTGGAATTCCAGAATATTTATTAGGAGTTTAATGGGACAGGGGGGTAGAACAAATGATGATAAAGCTAACATTTAGGCAAGGCAGAATGATGAGGCCAAATGTTTGGGTTTGTTGAGCCTGAGTAGATAAAGTGATGAATCTGAAAAGAGGTGAATTAACCCAATTTAATTAATTAGGCCAAATAGATGAAAATGATGCAATTAATTAATTAGCTAGGCTAATTAAGTTAATTAAGCTAAAAGATGATGGATAAAGAGGAAATGATGTTAATAAATCTGATTTGAGTGTATGACATTGATTAGGACATTTTTTAGTGTCTACAACATCAACTCATTCCGTTGAGGTAGCTCCTTTTTTATTTCCTTTGTTGTAGAATTATAATTTCTCTTATTTCCTAGGAAAGTGGTGGTTGAATGGTGTACCATAAGGAACATTTAAAAAAATCGCCACCTAAAACTTGATCTCCCACTCCCAAATACCAAACTTACAAGAGAAGAAAGAAAAGTATAGTAACTTTTTTCTCACATAAAAATTCAAAAAAAACCTAAAAAATAATAGACGCTTCCTAGAATAAGTCACAAGCTAGTCAATAGTGATGAGTTATCCATATCCATCACAATCATCACCCCAATATAATTCCAAAGGGTGACGAAGAAACCTAAACCAAATGGGGACCTTACTAAAACCCTCTTTCATAGGATCAAATCCCAATCTTCACATTTAAAGAAAAATCCCCAAATTCCTACTGAACTAAGGGTCACTAGAGAGATTTTTGATGCAGAGTCTAAACTAATGTGTTGTAAACTTGGTAGAACCTACACAATTTAGAGGTATATTTGACTGAACAATCCACTCAACATTGCAAGACTACATTAAAATGTCAACCAAAGGTTTGAAAACGTGTGATGGTGTTGCACTGTATGTGCCTTCAAAGACTCAAGACTACCTAAATTATTCTATTCAAGATGTTCTACTTGCTGGAAACTCATAGAATTGCAAAACAATAAAAGAAAGAACTAGCACTAATGGCTATGGGTGCCTACAACTTAACTTGTAACTGAACTGTTGCTAATAAAGTATTATCGCATCAACTCAAAATTGATCAAAACTAACAACTCAACTAATTTTAACATCCAGAGTACTACTGGTTAACCAAATACATGCATGCTCATGAACATTCATTACTTAATAAGCAAAGTTTGAGATTTTAGTTTATAGTTCATAAAGTAATGATAAACAAAAAACATCTACTTAAACAAAAATAAACAACTATAAATAAAGTGAAGAACAATTACCTTGAGTGGATTGCTCAAGTGGTTGTTCTCACTTAACTAGAACCAAATCTAACTATCAGATTCTATGCATCCATGTGAGATTGAACTTCATTCATTTCATATCATATAAGATTACATAAAATATTCTTCACAACTTATATTCAATGAAAATCATTTTGAATAACCATCATGTTTGTAGATAACTGAAATCGAAAAACAACTAATAATGAAATATTGAAATAAAATAACTTATCTAAGGACTCAACCATTGAATATATACAAGCACAAGGGAGTCTTATTCTAACCAACAACTAACTGTAATCATTAACATCCACTCCTAAATATCAGAGCATATAGTTAAGATTGAATTGTTCAAACCACAACTGAAAGGAAAGAAGAATCCTAATAGAACTGAAACTTTATAAAATAGATTTGCATGTAAAACACACAAACATTTATTAGAATCCTATTAGTAAAAGATTTCTTCTTCTCTAGCACTTTATTAACTTGTTATAATGATGCACATTCAATCTCCATCAGGTGTCTTCAAACAATAGTTATTGCATTCAACTTAATCTAGAACTCCCATGTTTTGTTGTCCTAGTCTTCCTTTTGCTATGGGTTAAAACTTCCAGTTGCTATGTGCTACAATTCCTCCTTAGCTTCAAAAAGGTTAATTCACAAAATATGTGCACAAGACTAACTACCATAATTAAAACATAGAATGCCATCCACATTTCATGCATACTCACATATAAGCCATGCAATACTATTATGTCATAACCATATTTCCATCATTATGATTTAGGTCCAATTATGTATAATAGGTATGAAAATATAGCATACTATAGGAGTATTGTCTGAAAGGTATATCTAAAAGTGTTTAAAAGTATGTATGAAAGTAACATAAAATAGGCTAATAACTGGACCCATCATTTGATATGGTCTTTATACATTGAAAATGAAATGAGGAAGAATCTATGAGGTAGGGATGAGATATTCATATAGCGTAATGGTCTCTATTTACTCATATCCCAATGTCTCAACACATCAAAATTAGGCTTGGCATCAAAAAAATTGCTAATGGGGGTATTTTGAAACCTAGAGGAAGATTTATCCACCATAAAGATGGGGAGATGGATCTAAATGTTATCGTTGAACACAACTAGTTCAAGAGGTAAAGATTGAACAAGGATTGGAAAAGACCTATTGCTAGCCAATTTAACCTAAAATCTCCCACCCACGTTTGTAGGTCCCATCCAATTAGGGGAAGAAATAAAATCTTGAGGAATATCTAATCCAAATCCATAAATACTTCCCCATCCATAAAAAATGGGATACCTACATAGTCATTATTTTTGCCAAATTGAGGGTGCCTATCCTCTACCTTACATGGTATAAACTAAAAATCCACTCATGGGGAAATAAATTTTCTTTCCCTCACTTGAATATTTTTTGTGTGGATACTCACTTGCTAATAGACCTCTCAAAACTAGAAGGAAGAAGGAAACTATTCTATTGTCCCTACCTCAAACATTGATGATATAGTCCCCACAAATCCTCACAGTGGTAGGTGCAAGTGACACACCAAAATATTTGATGTTCCTTTTAGTAGTCTTGGTGATCAAGAGTTTGAGAAAACTATTATGGATCCAAAAATAGATCCAAGGCATTATCTTCCATTTCCTCATTGAGGCTATCATTCCATCCATCAACAATTTTTCCATTATTGCTAACACTAGAATTTATGTTGTTACTTGTCATATATCTTGCAATAGCCTTAAGAGGGACATCTATCAAATAATAAAGAATTAAAAAAATAAGGTGAAAGAAGTTGGTGAGGGAGAGAGAGGTTGTCTACACTTGCAAAGAAAGGGACCAACATTTATTTCCCTCAATATTTTTGGAGGGAATATATAAAAATTAAATATGAATGGGCACCATGTGAGGAGGGGTGTGGAGAATATGGATGTTCATCAAATCATAAAGGATAGAGGAATTTAGTAATCCTAAGGGTAGATACACTTACCATGTTCTAAAAATTTCTTGGTTAGACTTAATGTGAGATTGATCCTTTTCATTTCCATACAATTCATTTTACACTTGCATTCATACAAGAAAATAAAAATGAGAATTCTGAAGAAATTACCACCTATGGACCTAATAAATTGTAGAAAGACATTATAATTGGATTAAAATAGTGCCATCATTAATGTAAGTTGCTACCTACTTTTGGACTTAGTTAAAGCTAATGGTAAATCTCAAGGTAGGGGTAGATGTAAAAATTCTAAGATACAAAAAGGCCTATCTTGAATCAACTCTTATAAAATATTTGCAACAAGGATGTCCCTTTGACCTAAGTCTATATGAAAGGACTTAGGAAATAGTCAAAGGTTCAGGGTTGTTCCTGAAGTTCATTATCTCTCCCTTTTCAACATGCTTTAGCTTGAGGCTAAATTTTATTAGATGATAGTGATATCACTTTCTATTTAATATATCCCCACTATATAAGTTTGAACCAAATGAAAGGCAATTGATCTTCATCAAGATTACCTACTCTAAGGTTTTTTGTTTTTGGCTTACCAAAATCTTCTCCAATCTTGGATAAAATTTTATAGTCACTATCATGGTGGTATATATTCATGTGAATGTGTGATAATTCCTTTAAAGTTATGCAAATTAAAAAAAGAGAGCTTGTATGGGAAAAAATATGTCATGGTGTTTTGGCTTGGTGATGATTATAAAAAGGCACATGTTAGCCTCTAGACACTGGTGGTGACTATTCTTCTAGGAAATACAAGTATAATAAAATTGGCCATTCCCTGACTATGAATGAACTAAGGAAACTTATTAACTTGTATATAATGATGATGTGAAGTTAAGCCAATATGATTCAATGGTATGAATAATTATTATTAAGTATGGATGGTCTACTACTCCAAATATGTATCTAGATCTATGATGAGTTAAGATAGAATTCCTTTGATTTTATTCTTCACATGTGGGAAACTAATTGTAAGTATTACCAAATATGGTATGGTTCCTTATCTTTATATTTGTTGGGTGGATAATGGAATGCTAAGTTTTATGATGGGTAATACACATAATGTATGTACTTATAAGTAGAATATTATATGGGTTTAATTTTTGTATAATTAATAGTATGTTCTCAAATAATAATTGAATGAAGTGAATGAAATTGATTACACTATAATTTAATATTTTTTTATGTATATGTGTTTAGTAGAGGCCAATTCATGTAGGTTTAATGTGTTGTGTGTCAATAATTTTACCTCAAGATCTATAGGACCTAATGTATAGATTTGTAGATCACTTTAAGTGAGATATATCTAAGTCAAAATGACTACTATTTTTAAACCCTTGTGTTATGTGGATTATGTGTACTTGGATATAGGATAATATTACCTATCAATTTTTTTTATGAATAGGCAACTATCTATATTAATATAAAGATAAAGTTATATATTCACAAAAAAAGGTGGGTGGTAAGAAGGCACACCTCGAGAGTCACATGGGAATTGCCTAGAAAAACCAAAAAATTAGCTAGTCACATGGGCCGAGCCCAAAAGTCCATGATTACAAAACATATAAAAAGGGACATTAAGTGGCCAAAGCAGTGCTAGCAGATCCAAAAGGGTCTCTGTCATCCATGTTCTTCCCCCATACATCAGTGGGTTCTGAAGTGACATCAGGAGGAGGACCCCAACCATCATCAGCATCTTTTTCCTTCTCTTTATCTTTATCCTCGCCCTGGGGTGAGATTGCAAGCGCCAGATGCGAAAAACATTTACCAGAGTCTGGCCAACTAGAGCCAAAAGTAGGAGTGTCATCAGAGGGCCACCTGTAACTGCCACTGCCACTCCCTGAAGCACCACTAGAGGGCCACCCTTGGCTAGCTCACGGTGGAGGAGAGTGGGTCTGTCGAGGAGGGCGAGAATCCTGCCGAAGAGGAGGCTGAGAGCGGGGATGCACAAAACCACTTCAATGCGCCCCCCGAGAAGGCGATCGGCCATGGGAAGAGGTGGGCGAAGTGGGAACCCGAGCAACAGTACATGGGGAATTTCCCCAGTGGTCCAACAACACTTGTAGGTGAGCAACATCAAGTGCAACTTTGTTAGTTTTCACCTGAATATGTAAGAGCACATTAGAACAAAGAATAACTTTAACATATAATGAAACATTAATATCCATTTGAGAATGAGAAAATATGCATGCATTTCTATCTTTCTAGATATTGAAAAGGATTTCCACCTTGAAAGTGTGCCAAAATTGGGTATACTTAGCTAGAATTCTGGGCGAGTCTCCCAGCAGGACCATATGCCAGGAGAAAGGCTCCAGCCTAAAGGGCCGAAAGAAGTCATAAATCCAAGTCCAAAGTTGCTGAGCTCTGGGAAAAAACCAGAAAAGATGCTTAAAAGTCTTAGCTTTCCCACAAAAAGGGCAACAAGGGTCCTGGACCCCCAGGTGAACAAGCCGAGAACCCACAGGAAAGCCTTGGAAAAGAATACATGAAGTAAAGTTGGCAAGTTTCATCTCAACACTTGCAAACCAAGTGGTAGCAAATATTTTATGCTAGACATGAGCGGGAAATTGAAGAAGCCACCTCTGGTTCAAACTTTGAATCATAGGAAAGTGTGATGAAAGCCACCTGTAACCAAGCTGAGGCTTGTAATTCCTAAAAGGGGTGTTTGGATACCACTTCCTGTCCTTCCACCAGGGTTTGGTCCCACAAATTCCAACCTTATGAAGCATCTCTATAGGAATAACATTCACTAGACCATCATAAGTAGCACATCCTAGTTATGAAGCCTATATAGGGCACACAATTCTTCCCATTGCAAGATACACATTGTGGGTCTATGAAAAATCTATTGTAGGGTCTGGATACCCTTTTTGTAGAATTTGAGCACCTTAAGCCAAGGTGATTTAGCCAACGACTGACCATTTCCAGCAAAAAGGGGCGACCACCAAACATTCTACTGGTTGAGTGAAAGCCCATCACAAAAACTAGAGCCAACCTAGTGAAGCTAGGGCTTAACTTCCTCCCAAGCTCTCCAAATGATTTTAGCCATAAAAGTCTCCACAATTTGGACTGGTTCCTCCATGACCAAAAGGCCTTGAAAACCAGTCCCCTTCCAGGTGGGTCTATGCGTAGGAAAACTTGACTGGATGCAATGTTTGAGAATAATTTTCCAGGCCTCATCACTAGTAAGGGCATGGATTATCCATTTGAAGCACAAGAAAGTCCCTTGTTGTTGAGTGGAGAGCAACCCAAGTCCTCCAGAATCTCTAGGAAGGCAATAGGATTCCTAGGCAACATGGTGAAACCCTTTATGGGAATCAACAAAGGCCCAAAGAAAATCTCAGAGTAATTTCTTAAGCTTTCCGTAGGCAGGTTTTGATGGGGCCCAATAGGAGGAATAATAAGCATGGGTAGCCGTAAGTACCTTGGAACACACTTGGAATCTCCCCACCAAAGAGAGGGGCTTAGTAATCCAGTAAGAAAGCTTTTGCTCGACCCTGGAAATAAGAACTTTCCATAACTTAGCTGGAGATGCCTGGAAAGCAAAGGGAATGCCTAGGAACCAAAAAATTTATCCTGGCCCAATCCACTTCCAATTGTATTGTTGAAACCAATGAGGAGTGTGCATAATAGACTGTCTGAAGCACAAAGTTTTGTCCCACTAAATGATAGAGCCAAAAGTAAGACAAAAAGTATTAAGGTAATCTAGGGCCGCTTTAATATTTTCTTCTTCCTCTAGGAGAGTGAGGAAAGAATCATCAGCAAAATGGCCATTAACTAGTTGAGCCTGAGAGTTAGGCAGCGAAATACCCTTGACACGCTATTGGGAAACCGCGTTGGCCAAGAGATAGCCAAATCCTTCAGCCGCAAGTACATATAGGGAGGGGGCAAGCGTGCACCCTTGGTGAATGGAATGAAAGAGTCCAAAGGAAAAAGATTGATGACCATTAATGTCGATACAAGTAGAGGCATCTGCAAAAAGAATTCAAACAACCTAAATGAAATTAGGCCCAAAACCCAAAGCTTGCAACATAGCAAGAATAAAAGGCTATTCAATGTGCTCATAGGATTTGGAAAAATCAATTTTAACAAAAATGGATTTCTGGTTTGAACGCCTGACCCATTCCATGTCTTCCCAAACAACAATAATATTATCCATAATAAACCTGGATTTGATGAATCCTGTTTTCTCTGGGCGCACAATCTGAGGCAAAAGATGGCAGATCTTCAGAGCCAAAGCCTTGGCAATAATTTTGTAGGAGACATTGAGAAGTTTGATAGGCCTCTAGTTGCAAATGTCCTCCAGATCCCCAGATTTAGGTATGAATTTTATATTGCCTTTGTTGATTAAGTTACCTAGAGAATTAGCATGAAAATCCTCTAAATAAAAATGATACAAATCTTTCCCAACACAGTCCCAAAGGGCCTTGTAAAATTCACAAGGGAAACCATCAATCCCTGGGGCTTTTTCATCAACCATGGAATGAACAACTTCCTTTAGATCATAAATTGTTAACAATTGATCACAAAAGTTTCTCTGGGCTGAGGAAAGCCTATTTGGCACAACAACAAGGAAATCCTGGAGGGCTTACTATCACACAGGCGTGGGTTCCTGTGCAGTGAAAACCTGCTCATAATGATGCATAAAGGCCTGAAGAATGTCAGTGAGCTTAGAGAGAACTTGAATACCATATTTTATTTTTTTAATGCCCAAGGATGAATTCCTAGTACATAGCGCGAAAAAAAACTCTTTGGAGGCACGATCACCAATTTTTAGCCAATGTAGCTAGGCTTTGATCTACACACCTATGGCAGCATAATTGTCTACAACTTTCTTTTTGTGCCTTAATTCCACCACCCTAACTTGCAATGATGGGGAAAAGGGGTTGGCTACCAAAGCCTCAGTAGCTAATCGCAGGTTAGCGGTGGTAGCCTCATAAGACCGCCGATGAAAGATAGCCAGCTGGCGCCCATAAATATGCAGAAACCTAGCTGTGCGAGTGATAGCATCATTCCACCAAGTAATCTAGCCTATATGATGAGCTGGCTTGCACTCTATATTCCACACTCTACGAATGTGGGCTAGGGTAGGCTTGTGACAAAGCAAAGACATGTTCAAAAAGAATTGAGTTTTACACGTGCGAGTCACATCCACTAATGACTTAACTAGCAAAGAAGAGTTGTCAAAAGAGAAAAAATATTGAGCCGAGATCATGGCATGATTAAGGCACTTAAATGTTCTATCAGAACCAGCCCTAAAATTACACCAAGTGTGCCAAAGAGAATGAGAATGGCGGAAACCAATATTGGGATAAAAAAGCCCCAATTTATTGCGCATGTAAAACCACGCCTCCCATTCGCCAGCTTCCCATCTAAATGGTAGGGTGCCATCCTTGTCATACACTATCTCAACCATATTGAAATCCCCACATAATAAGTAGGTAGCAATTGGAAATGAATCAACAATCCAATGCCAAAGCAAAGAGCGCTCCATAGCATCATTAGAAGCATAAACATTAATAATCCCAAAGGAATGATTATCAATGTTGAGAAGGATCTAGATGAGCCGATGAGTAGGATCAGATCCATGGTTGATCACAAAAGCATGCCACTATGGGGACAAAAGGGTGAAAACTCCTCCACACCTAGCCTCATGCGTAGTGCAAAAAATTTTATTGGCCGACCAAATAGAATGGTAAGCCGAAGCAAGCAAGAATCTAGAAATTTTAACCTCTTGGTGACAAAACACTTCAATACTAGAATATTTTTGCAAAGTATCCCTAACAAAATACTTTCTGGAGAGGTCTATTAGACCTCGAATGTTCCATGAGAGGAAATTCATGAATGAAAATCCTCCATATTGTCGGAGTTCGGTTCCTCTTCATTTAGGGAAGAGAAACGATTCAGAAAAAACTCTGGCGGAACTGACCCAATCTGAATAGAAGGAGAGGAAAATATTTGCTTTTCTTGCACATATTCACCCAATTCAAGTAGTGGAGAAGGACTATGATACTCCCTTTGAGCTCTCAAAATGGGAGAGAAACGCTTGGTTGAGCAATCATAACGACAGCAGGATGAGGCGTTGCCTTTTTCCTGGGCTGCATTGAAACATTATTAGCTCCAATAGGAGCTTCCGTCCCCTTCCCTGAAGGGTTTGAAATGATCTTCGATGGTTCAGAGGCCTTAGAGGTCGATCCAAAACTTGTTGACTTATTTTTTCAGTTTGTAACCATGGTCCATTTTTCATGAAGTTTGGTAGCAGAAGGCTCCGCGTGACGAGAATTTTTAGTATCTCATGGCGAAGAAGGTGTATGAGGCACTACCAAAGGGCAGTCCTTAATCTTGTAGTCTACCGACTGACACCTATAACACGTGTTGGGTAAATTAAAATAAGTGACTTTCTGGGTATGCTAGAGAGCTCCAATTTGAATACCAATGGATTCTTTCAAATCCTTGGAGAGGTCTACTTCCACATAGAACCGTTTCTGGGGCCGGGCCTATAAAAACCTATCAGGCTCAACACAAATGACCCTCCCTAGTGAGGATGCAATATGATTCAAAAAAGGCACACAAGGAAAAGGAAAACTACGGAATTCAATCCAAACCGAGACTCACAACTTGGTGTCATTTGTGATAGCAAAATCCTGGGTCCATTCCTGGAAAACCAACAAGGAGGACCTAACATACTAGGGAATACGGGCTAATATATCCTGCACATGATTGACTTCCGCAAAGCGGAAGAAAAAGAAACCCTTGGTTAAATTTTGGACCATATCAAGGCGAACACCATGAGGGACCCAGGCCTTTCTGACCCATTCCTTAAGCACACTTTTAGGGGGACTCCTCCCAACAAAATAACCCACAAGGGTGTGTTGCTCAAGCCATTAACATGCATAATCAAAATATGGTAAAGGAAAAATCACATTAGCTGGGGAGTCAGAATTCTTACCTAGTGAAAGAATTTTAGAAAAAATGTTTTGGGTTGTTTGTTCAGAGGAGGAGCCATTGAGCAGTGTTGTTGAACCACTAACATCAACATGAATTGCTGGGTTAGAGTTGGTTGAAGGCATATTAAGACACAAAAACTGCAGTAAATGCAGTCGTACACATAAGAAAAGAGGGTTTTCCTATGCAATATGATGCAAGAGGGGCCAAGGGTGACCATAGAAACCACAAAACCCTAGCAAAGCTCATACACCATACTTCCAGGAGATGTGTCCTCTACATGTCAAAATTGAATCTCATACAAGTTTAGATAGCCAACTATCACTAGTATCTTTCAAGTGATATGTCAAGTGCTATCTATCATATCTCAAGGATTATTTATCTTTAAATAGTAGAACACAAATGAAGGATTCTAGGAACTATCCATGATATGATGTAGTTGTGGTCTAGTTGACTATCACTAGTACTATGCAAGTGATAGATGCTAGGGGAAAATCATTTTATCTTTTGGTCTAGCCAGTTATTGTCAATAGTATATATAAAGGTGATGAATGCCAAGAGTTTCCCATGGTATGATAAGGATTAGTTATATTTCACTATTACTGTGTTGGTGATAGATTCCAAGAGCTACACCATACTAGGTTGGATTGAATTTCCCTAGTGAAATGGAGAAAAAATGTCAAGATCCCCTAATTCAAAAGGCTCACTAGGCTATGAGAATATTATTAATTGCCTTAAATGATGTGTGTTATACTTACACTTTATTTGGTGATGATTGTAAGTAGTATGATATTCTTTTCATCATCACTATTAGTGAAGGGAATTGGGGAAAAGGATGGAACCCATAGTGTAGTATGGGTTGCATTGACATTCCCTTTTCTAGTTGGAGTATACTTAAATGGTAAGTGACATTAATGAACCAAGTAATGGGTAGATACATACAATATTGTCACATCCAATTCCTATTTTTTGTTGGTTACTATGTATGTGTAAGTCAATCACTATGTAATTGTGTAAAAATGGCCTTATATATTGTGCCCTTCTTAGTGACGACATCAAGTAGTATGTGATGCTTTCTTGTCATCATTGGGAAAAAGATGGGATCCACAATGTAGTATGGGATGCATTGAAATTAATTTTTCTAATGAGATGTACTTACAAGCTTATGTGTTAGTGAGCCAAGAGAAGAAAAATATGCTTCTAGTAAGGTTGGAACTACTTCCGTTCTTCTAGCTAGTTACTATATTTACTTGTAAGGTTGTTAAGTTTTTTATTATCAAGAAGAATAGGTTTTGAAGGGACCCAAAACCATTTACATCAAAATGTTGCAAAAGGAGATTGACATATCCAACCAACAACCAAACAAAATCCAACAAAAAGAAAGACAAACATCAACAGGTTACTTCATATTCTTCAAGGTGTCAATGACCTCTAACTCCTAGTTGTTCTTCTCTTCATAAAAATACTTCTTCTTGCTACCATGGGTTCTAGCACTAGGCCCCTTTGCTTCATCCACTATTTGTTTTTTCCCTTTTTCTTTTGTAATATGATCCTTCCTTTTGCTACTCTAAGGGATAGATCCAACCATCTATTCCTCCTTAAGCTCCTTAAACTTCTCCATGAGGATCCTCAGAGCCTCAACAATATTCTTAATCGAACATTGGCTTATCTTCAAAAGATTCTTAATATTAATATTGATCTCTTGAATTTTCTTTTTCCATAACATGCATATGGCTATCCTAATTCTTTTTTAACTCATTGATGGCTTCCTCAACATGATCTAGCCTTATTCCGAGAACTAGAATGGTCCCTCACATTAGAAACTTTTTTTTTGGGCCTCAAACTTTAACATTAGTTTTATTAGTTTCTAAGGAAAACCATTTAGCCAGTTTGAAATAATTAGTCACTCCCTCCCTAACCAACCCCAATATATCATAAATTTCATCTCTATTGGCGTGTAGGTAGGAGAAATCATCAAATAAAGGGTGGATATTAGTTGTATCTATGTTTTCCTTGGCTAGGTCTTTCATAGGAGTCTGGATTGTGGTCATTCTGTCATTATCCTTTCCTTTACCAATCTCCTCCCCAATTTTATCCTTGCCTTTACCAACCTCTTCCCCATAGGATTTAGAGATTTCTTTGCCTCTCCTTTTCCCTCTGAATCCCACCTCCTCACACCCAGTATGAGAACCTTCCGACCACGATATAACCTTCTTAACTTTATTTTTTAGATGAGGCTTCTTACTAGCAACCTTTCTTTTATTTTCCTCTTCGCCATTAGAGGGAGTCAAAGATAACACTTCCATAGATTCATCACCTTCTTCCTCCTCCTGCCATTCTTCTTCTTCTTCATCATCATCCAAGGATTCATAACTCATATTAGAATAATGGATGACTATAGGCTTCTATTTTTTCTTGACAATACCCTTACCCTTCGGAGTTTGCATAGGGGTATGGATCTTAACATATTCCATGATTAACATGACTAAAACCCTCATGAAAAATTGAAAGTTTATGGTTTTTTTTCTTTGCTTTCACAAAAAAATCTTGCGAAGAAAGGAGAAAATATGGAAAGGACATTAAAAGATTATGCCTGAAGTGATCCAAAAAAAAAATGAACTCCCTGGATAACGATGCACTTTCCATAAAAGGGAACGTAATGCATGATGACCTCCACAATATCAACCCAGATAGAGAGTCTATCATAACCCTAGTTATCTCAGAAGAACTTTCTTCCATGCATCTACAACCCAATTATCTATGCAATCAAATCCTCCATAATGATAATTTCCATACCATTGATAGTCAGAATTCTATTTTTCTATCTCTTGATGAATATATTAGAAGCTTCAGGATCATGCCCATGTAGTCTCTCCATGTAGGGGTCAAACTCCCCTCTAAAATTTTCCAAACTTTGGGTTTTTGCAGACTCCATCACATGATTGGGGCTCCACTGAGCTTCTATCTCCTCCCATGGTCATTGAAATTCCCCTGCTTTGTAACTTCCAAATTCTATTCCTTAATTTTGGGTAGAGGAAAAAAGGGAAAAAGACCCTTTTAGTGTCCAAAAAACATGTGAGACAACTAAGAGTACATGACTCCACGTCCCATCCTTTAAAATTTTTCATGCAGGCTATAATTATTCAGGATGGAGAGAGCCTTGATGGGTGTTGAAGAGTGTGTGTATGTAAAATTTCGTGAATAAGCAAGTAAACCTATACAACACACCAATGAAACATTATATAAAGGAATTCAAATAACAATCAAATTAAAACAAACAATTCCTCAATGGCATCTCATTGTCCTCTATCTCCAAGGATTCTTTAAGTCATTGTTCTCTCAGATTGTTTGTGCACATGACTTTCCAAATGCCAACCTGAAGAATGAGAGATATTGGAAATGCAAGAGATGTTTCCTAGATTACATGATTGATAAACTAGTTGTAGATGATATGCAAAGATAATGATGCTATTGCATGAAAATGATATGATTAAACTACTGTAATTAAGATGCTGCTAAGGAAAATGCCATGATTAAGCTACTTGATGCTAAAATGCTAATGCTAAAATGCTCACTAAAATTATGCAAAGTATAATTACTACAAATGCTCAACTCTCTTTATAAGGATCCTTTTAACTATAAATGAGGGCCTATTTATAGATTTTCCAAGGCATAGGCCTAGGTGGCAGAAATCAATGGTCTGGAGAATGGATGGTTGGAGATGAAGATGTTAGAGAGAAAAGGGGAAGTATGTTCCCTTTAAAAGAACAAATTGCCAAGTGTCCCAAATTGGTTAGAATTTGTTGAGGATAAATGCCAAATTAAATATTAGAAATATTTAATTTCTTGAGACACATGATAAGGTGGAAGGTGGGAAGAAGTTAGTAGAAATGTGCTTAAATTCGAATTTAAAATTCAAATTTAGTGAGAGGAGGTTAATTAAATAAAACAAACTAATTAAATTTGTTCACTTAATTAAGACATGAAGAAAATGATTTAGGATAGGAAGAATTAGAGAAAATGAACTATATAAATAAAATTTTCAATTTATTTATAAGTAGAAGAATTAAAGATTATTAATTAAATAACTGGTATTTAATTAATCCTCCAGACCAAATTTGAGTGTATACATTTTGTCCCTCTTTGAAGTGATGTGTTTGCGACACGTTGCTTCAAAGAAAAATTTGCCGATAGTGCTAATAATTTTTTTTTTGATATGCCCTAGATGCTAATTTTCGAGTGATGATGCGAGTATGCCCTCTTGAGAGATAAATTGAGAAATTTTTGAATTGTTAGAATTTTTGAAATTTTTATGATTTTATGAGGATTTTCAAATTTGTAGGATTTTTCAACGATTTATCTTCCAATAAAGAAGAATGACCCTGCCAATTGATTAATTGATGCTCTGTTGAAAATAAAAATAATCCCATTTAAATATTCTCCATTTACCCCTTTAAATGGCAAAAAGGTGAAAAAGGAGCTCATTTGAATTTATTTGCAATTGAGTGATTGAGTTTGATTGAGCAATTTAGCAAGATGGTGATCCCATACCACACCCATCGATTCGAGTGAGTTCGATAACACAACTGCCTCAAGCCACATATGGACCTCTAGTATGTACCTTGAGAAACCACCTTTTGAAATTTGAATTTTTTTTTCACACGTTTTTATGTTTTAAAAATTTGTGATAGTATGTTTTAGCACATATAAGACCCAATATAGCACATAGAGTGAATGTTTTAGCACATAGATAGAATTAGCACATTTAGGTTGCGAAGTAGCGCATCTGTGGACTATTGTAGTGCATATAGGTTTTTAGCGCATAAATGTTGCGAAGTGGCACATTTGATGACTGTTTTAGCACATTTATGCTTTGTTTTGGTACATTGATGAAATTTTGTAGTGCATCCATTTTTTTAGTGCATAGATGTGCTGTTTTGGTGCATTGACACTAGAATTGATGAAATGTTGATTTTTCTCCTTGCTTTTGATGCTTGATGATCACGTTAGCCATTGTTTTGATGATGTTCAATAGGATAGATGATGATTGACCTCACAATGGATGAGAGTCAATGATATGATAGATGATGATTGACCTCATGATAGATGAGAGTCAATGATAGACGCTCTACAAGATCTAATTGAAATCTCATTAGGGTTGACTAGATTGATTGATAGGTTGATTGATAAAATGCTGATTTGTGATATGTCATGATTATAGGACTTACAAGTTCTTCAGTTTTGGGAGTGCTACCCAAAGACTTGGGATATGATTCCACATTTGGTGCAGGAAGATTTGGATGTTATTGGGTGATGTGGTTTATCTTCCTTACTTGATATGGCCCAGTATAGGATAAACAGGGGACTATTGACTACATTATCTGAGAGGTGGCATAGCAACCACAACACATTCCATCTAGATACCGGTGAGATGATGATTAGCTTGGAGGATGTGTATTCGATATTGGGGATTCCCGTAGTTGGAGAGTTAGTCATATATGAGCATATAGAGCAGGGAGGTACCGAGTCACTAAGGAGGATTTTTTCTAATGATGAGATTAGTGGTTACAAGATTCTGTGGCAAGATATGGTTGATTCTTATGAGCCATTACCATATATTCTAGCTAGATTTGTTGGAGGTTTCTTATATCCCAACTGTAGGTCGAAGGGACTGTTCATTGGATGGGGTAGGATACTGGAGAGGATGATCACGCAGGGGATCCAATATGCATGGGGTTCCTATATGTTAGCTCACTTATATCATGATTTGCATTAGGTGGTGTATCTTGGAGCTGCGAGTTTATCAGTTGGAGTGACACTGCTTCAGATTTGGGCTTGGGAGCATATAGCTATTACTCAGCTTGTAGCGAAGAGAGATCGTCTGGTTGGCATGCCATATGTCTTCGGGTACACAGGTGGCAATATCCAGCACAAGCTGGGAAAATTGGAGTATTGGCGATGAGTTCTTGATGATTTGGAGACCATCACATGGAGACCATACTTAGATTGTGAGCAGTGGCCCAAGGATGATCTTGAGATGCCATACGTTTGCATGTTGAGATATTTGATTGGATGGACCCGATTTATTATTGAGAGATTTATGCTTATGAGGGTGCTTCGTCAGTATGGCCGAGTTCAGGGGATGCCCCAGGGAGTTGCATTATATGCTTAGAGACAACATGATATTCCAGAGTGGGGACCCACCATATCCTATGATACAACTTGTGAGGATTATTTTGGATTGCAGCCACATGTATAGGATTACTGTCTAGAGATTGCAGTTGGTGTGATGACAAATGAGTATGCAGAGTATTTCTTCACATATGTTGTACCGAGGATATCTAGTCCTAATGAGCCAGTACCAACATTTGATGATGATGAGAGATCACCACAACATGCACCCAAACAAAGGAGGGATGGGGGAGAAGGTGATGATGAGGAGGGAGATGGTGGGGATGGAGGGGATGACAGAGATGGAGGAGATGTAGGTGGTAGAGAGATGCTATATTTTAGAGCACCCCAAAGGAGGAGATTTATGGTTTCCTTAGATTCAGATTCACATGCCTTCCCACTAGCAGTAGACATAGATAGATTCCTTATAGTTATGGGTGGAGAGATTATAGGGACAATTAGCGCAGGCTCAGGCGCAGATTGCCTCTTTGACAATAGAGAGAGATGTCGGGCGATAGAGATGTGAGCATGCAGAGGCCCTAGCCGAGAGATTATAGAGAGTGTTTAAGGGGACTACTGCAGGAGATATGCTTAGAGAGTTTTGACATGCAGCGCAAGAGGCAAAGTACTATAGATTACAATATTACCAGGCGGTTCCTACAGAGTGGCGTGCTCCTAGTTATGCTCAGTCTGTCAGTGCGAGGTTAGGTCGGAGTCAGTCATAGACTATGAGAAGGGGTTTGACTGGGCAACCTCTTAGAGATCCATTAGGCAAAGATCTAGGTGTAGGTCCATCTGGTGGTGCAAAAATAGGCATAGGGAGACCTACAACATCTAGGGGGAGCAACACGTAGCTTTTGTATTCACATTTGATGCACAAATACTTGATGTATTCACTGATTCAGTCAGGGACTTTATGATTTATTGTCATTATGTTGATGCATCTCTCTACCTTTTGCGATACCATTGTACACTTGACATTGATTATTTTGAGATTATATGAGATGCAACAGAGACTATTGATCTATATGTTGTCTACGTGCTTTTATGATGAATGCTTATGATGAATGCATTTGATTTTTACTCTATATGCTATGTGATGTCTATATGATTATGCCATGGTTGTGTATGGATGCAATAATGAAATGTTGATGCATGGCTTATGATTCTATGATGTTTTATGGATGATGCTTTATGATATATGAGATGGATTTGATCATGCAGGTAAGATGTGATGCACTTTATTTTTTGTATTTTTCTAATGCAAATATATGATCTAATGCATGAATGGATGAGCAATGATAATACTTTCTAATGTATTTATGATATGATAATGATTATGCAATTACATGTGAATGATATTTTTTTTATGTCAAATGTACTCAATCCTTTAATGAGAGATAAAACCATTTTGAAATTTTCTAGCCTTGGAAAACCTGCGATTTAGATGCAAAACTAATATGGATGCAATCTATCTTAACCATGCAAATCTAAATATGCAATGTTTTCATCTTGTTAGCCAATTTGTTGTGCTTGTTATCATCATTGAGCTTTTAATATGCTGAAAGTTAGTGCAAACACCAATGTCTAATTAAACCATGATGACGTGAGTACAACTTCCATGGATTTTGATATTGCAAGGTAATACAAGCATCTAAGTATAATTGAACCGAGATGACCTGAGTATTACTTGTGTAAAACATACAAGAGTTAATCCTTTTCCTATGAAGATCTAGAATGTCATCAATGATACTTTATGGATCATGTCCTGCGACAAATTTACATAGTAGTAATGATTAACTTACAAATAGTAGGCAAAGAAAATATCATACTCCATCGTAGCTTCTCTAGTCCATGAAATCCTTCAGTTGCTCAAGAGAAATGATAACAAAATGAAGATACAACAATTGAACATTTATGCTAAAGTGATTAAACCATGATTCAGAAGAGCATCATCTAGCTAGAGTTGTTTTGATCGATCTTGCCGTTGATTTGGATGGTTGGTTTTTCTAAAAATTGTGATTGGTGTTCACTGTTGAGTTCTGTTGTGATTGTTGTGTTTTCTATGTTGTCTTACTGTTGCTTGTCTATTGTTTTAAGCCCAAAGTAGATTGGCCCCAATGAGTTCAGGATTTTTCCCCCAGTGAGAAACCAACCACTTATTGTGAAAGCATACAATGATCACCAAGCTAGGGTGAGACAAGACCGCAACGCCCATATATGTACATGAGGTTTTATTTATGGATAGGTAGAATGATGGTGAAAAGCAGATGACCGACACACATTCCAATAGATGGAAAAGCCAATCTATCACAAATAATGTCCGTTGCCAAGTTTTCACTAGTTTTTATTGCACTTTTTCTAATTTTATGATTTTATACTTTTTTTGTATTTTTCCTTTTTTCCCTTTTTTTGGATTTTTCCTCTTTTTTACTTTTTTTACTTTTTTGCTTTTTTTGGATTTTTCAATTTTTTTTTCTTTTTTTGGATTTTTCTGCTTTTTAAACCATGCATTGGATGAGTTATGTATAAAAATTCTTGAGATGAATGTTGTTGATAGGTTCTTGAAATAGGTCCCCTTCGGGTGTAGATAATTGATATGCTCCAAATCCATATACTGATATAATGACAAAAGGACCTATCCAATGAGGTTCAAATTTTCCCTTCTTTTCTCAATCTTGTTGATTGCAAGGATTCTCTTTTAGTACCAAGTCGCCAACCTAAAATGTTCTTGGTATTACCTTGTGATTATAGTTCCTTGAAATTATTTGTTGATAAGCTTTCAGATAATCAATAGCATGCTGATGTCGTTCATCTAACAATTCCAACTCCTGTAGTTTGGATACTCGATAGTCTTCCTATGAAATGATTCCTTTCAATGATACCCAAAGTGAAGGCAACTCAACCTCAATAGGTAAGATGGCTTTTGATCCATACAACAGGGCATATGGTGTGGATCCTGTAGGGCTATAGATGCTAGTATGGTATACCCACAAGGAAGGGTTTAGTTGAACATGTCAGTCACATCTAGCATCATTGACAATTTTCTTCAAGATTTCCAAAATGGTCTTATTTGAGGCTTCTGCTTGGCCATTCCCTTGAGGGTAATAGGGTGTGGAAAATCAGTGTTGGATATGAAAATTTTCACAAAGTTCTTGTACATCTTGGTTTTTGAAGGGTCTACCATTGCCAGTGACAATGGAGCTAGGGATGCCATACTGATAGACAATGTAGTTCAAGATGAAAGAGACAATTTGTTTACTGACAATCATGGTTAATGGGACGACTTCAATCCCCTTTGTGATATACGTAGTGGCTGTGATTATGAATTTATGTCCATTAGAGGAAGATGGATGAATCTTACCCACAAGATCAAGTCCCCATTGACAGAAAGGCCAGGTTGATGTGAATGGTTGCAACTCCTATGCCAGTGCATGTACGAGATTTCCATGGACTTGACACTTCTTGCACTTCTTGACATATTGAAAAGATTCTTTCTCCATGTTTGACCAATAATATCCCAAGTGTAGGAGTTTCTTAGCTAGAGTAAGACCACTTGAATGAGTACCAAAAATACCTTCATGAACTTCTCGTAAGGAAGTTTCAGATTTGTTACATTCAAGACATCAGAGGAGAGTACCATCGAAACCTCGTCGATAAAGTGTATCAACTATTAGGGTGTGTTGGGCTGCTTGACGAATAAAGTTGCATTTTTGGTTCTAGGATAGATCAGGTGGAAGGGTATTATCTCTCAGATAGGTATAAATCTTCCCATAGATTGAAGAATCAACATCAACTAGATGGCCCATGACTTGGGATTCAGGATTGTCATATGCGGGAGTAAACAATTGTTCCACCATGGATTCATAATGACTTCCTTTTTCTGGTATTTGTAGAAGAGAAGCAATGGTTGCCATGGCATCTACAACTTTGTTGTCTACTCTTGAAATTTGTTCAAACTTGATCTCAACAAAGTATTTCTTGAATTCATCTACCATTCTCTTGTATGACATCAGCTTGTCATCTTTTGTCTAATAGTCATCATTAACCTGATTGATGACTAATTGAGAATCTCCATAAACTTGTAATTCTATGATTTTCCATTCCATTGCTACTTTGATACCAATGATTAGTGCTTCATATTCAACCATGTTGTTTGTGCAAGGAAACATCAATCTGTAAGATTTTGGGATAGTGTTTTCTTGAGAAGTAACAAATAGGATTCCAACACTTGATCCATGTTGAGTGTAAGATCCATCAAAGCATAATATCCAATGTTGTGCTGTCATTGTGAGGACATCTACATCTGGGAATTTAATGTGCATAGGATGGTCATCTTGCAACGGTGCTTCAACTAACTAATTGGCTATTACTTGGCCCTTGATTGCTCTTCTATCCACATATTGAATGTCAAATTCACTCAATATCATTACCCACTTTTCTAATCTTCCTATTAGAGTGGATTTATAGAGTAAATATTTTAATGGATCTATCTTGGCTATTAGTTTGATGGTACATGTGTTAACATATAGTGTCACAATTGTTGAGTAGCAAACACCATTGCCAAACAAGCTTTTTCAATGAATGTATAGTTAATTTCATAGCCACTCAGTGTTCTGCTGATGTAGTAGATGGCCCTTTCTTTTTCTGTAGAGTCTTCTTGTGCTAGCAAAGCTCCCAAAGATACCTCAGTAGTTGCTATGTAGAGTAGAAGTGGTTTTCCCTCTATTGGTGGTATCAATATAGGTGGATTCATTAGATATTGTTTCAATTGATTAAAGGAAGCTTCACATATTTTGTTGCATTTGAAAGAATTTTTTTTGTGTAACAAATCAGTAAAAGGATGAATTTTGTCTGCCAGTTGCGCCATGAATCTTCTGATGGATTGGAATCTTCCTTATAGAGATCTTAGTTGGCTAATGTTCTTAGGAGGTGGCATTTCCATGATTTCTTTTACTTTTTCTAGATCTACTTTGATGCCTTTAGCTAATACTATGTATCCTAAAAGTTTTGTTGATGTTACTCCGAATACACACTTCTTTGGATTTAATTGCATGTTGAATTTTTCCAATCGATTAAAGATTTTATCTAAGATTTCTAGATGTCCTTCCCTGGTGAATGATTTTTCTAGCAGGTCATCCACATAGTCCTCTATGAATGTGTGCATCATTTCATCAAAGATTGTTGTCATTACATGATAATAGGTGGCTCATGTATTCTTTAATCCAAAAGGCATGACATTCCAACAAAATGTACCCCATGGGCATGTGAAAGCTATTTTGTCTTGATCTTCTAGTGCAATCTTGATTTGATTATAGCCTAAAAAACCATCCATGAGTGATAACATAACATGTCCTATTTTTAAATCCACAATGATGTCTATATTGGGAAAAGGAAAGTCATCCTTTGGACAAACCTTGTTAAGATCCCTAAAATTTGTGCATATTCTAATATTGTTGTCTGGTTTGGAGACTGGTACAATGTTTGAAATCCATTATGCATAGTCTATTGATCGGATGAACCCTACATCTAATAATTTTTTTAATTCCACTTTCACTAGTAGGGCGATGTGTGGATGCATTTTTCTAAACTTCTGCTTTACTGGCTTCACTCCAGATGCTATGGATAAATTATGCATTATTAGATCTAGATCTATTCTTGGCATGTCAACATAGGACCAAGAAAAATTGATTTGTCTTTCTTCGAAGAATTTGGTGAAATTTGGCTTTTCTTGCTCTGTCATTGATGTCGCTAGGTGTAAGGTCTGTGTTGTTTCTGTAGTACCGATATTTATGGATTGTGTAGGATCAACCAATACTAAAGATCTTTCTTGATAATGCTCAGGAAGAGTGTCAAATCTCTCATCCTTCAGTGCCTCAGGGAGGGTTTTACCATTGGATATGCTCTTTCTTTTTAATTTTTCATGATCTAATACTGCCATTGCATGGTTTTCACCATTAGATCAATTTTTTGTATTCTTTATTTTGCAACTAAGAGATGTGGCACTCCCTTGATTGGAAGATTTGTTATAAAATTCATTGTGTTGGTATGTGGTGACTGGTCATGCTCTACTATACACTCTTCATGTATCCTCACCAGGGTTTGGGGCCGGGCCGGGCCCCGGGCGGTAGCCCTTGAGAAATTTTTTTTCCCATTTTTTTCGCGTCGTCACCGAAAAAGGAAAAATCACCAAAAAATGGGAAAAACTTGACTTTGTAGAACCCTAATCTGGAAGCTTCTAAGCTTGTTATAAGGGGTTGGGATGGGGGTTATAGTATGGGGAAAAGGCGATTATTCACGAGATTGTAAGAAATTTTGCATTGGATAATAAAATCATTGGATGGTTGTGGTTTTGTGGATGTAGCCCGGATTGGGTGAACCACATTAAATTCTCTGTGTTGTCTTGCTTTTGCTATAATTTTCTGTGTTTTATTTCTCTATTTTATTGATCAAATATGCATTTAACTATTAGAAATCTTCTTTCTAACCCTAACAAGTGGTATCAGAGCGGGTTGTTTTCAGTTATCCTCTACAAGAAAGTCTCACAGTTGAGTGGGAGTCTCATGGTTAAGTGGGAGCAATGGCGGACGAGGGTAAATTGAAGGTAGATAAATTCAATGGGTAGAACTATCAGTTATGGAAGATGCAGATGGAGGATTATCTCTATCAGAAGGATTTATGGAGGTCATTGGAAGGAATAGCCAAGAAACTGACAACAATGAGTGATGAGGAATGGAATCTTCTAGACAGAAAGGCACTGGGAGCCATTTGTTTATGCCTGGAACAATTGGTGGCATTCAATATTACAATAGCAAAGACAAATCAAGAGTTGATGGAAACCTTGGCGAAGTTAAATGAAAAGCCTTCCGCTTCAAATAATGTATTTCTTATGAAGCGTTTATTTAATATGAAAATGGTAGAAGGTGGGTTAGTTACTGATCATTTAAATGAGTTTAATACAGTTACCAGTCAATTAACTTCTATAAATGTAAAATTTGATGAAGAAGTTAGGGCTCTTTTGATTCTATGTTCTTTGCCAGTAAGCTGGAATAGCTTGGTAATGGATGTTAGCAATTCTGTTTTTGGTTCGAATACATTGAAATTTGATGATGTTGTTGGTGTTATTTTGAGTGAGGAAATTCATAGGAAAAGCTCAGGTGGAACATCCACACCATGCAGTGTTTTGAATGTAGAAAGAAGGGGAAAAACAAAGTAGAGAGGAAACAACTATGGAAGTCGTGGGAAGTCACGAGGAAAATCAAAGGACAATAGATACCAATATAGAAATAATCTAGGGATTGCTGATACTGTGGTAAGCTAGGTCATTTAAAGAAAGATTGTTGGTCTTAGAAAAATAAAGGAGACAAAAAGGAAGGCAATAAAGAGGAAAATGTGGTAAGTAATAAATCTGATGAGGATGCTTTGATTGTTTCCCTTGATAATGCTGATGATTTTTGGGTGTTAGATTCAGGGGCTTCATTTCATGCTATGCCCCATAGAAGTTATTTTCTTGATTATGTCCAAGGGGATTTTGGGCTAGTTTATTTGGGAGATAATGAACCCTGTTAGATTGTTGGAAATGGAAGAATCAAGATTAAGTTGCAGAATGTGAGTCATTGGCTACTACATGAGGTAAGGCACGTTCCAAAGTTGAAATTTTTTTTTAGAAGGGCAACTAGATGATGAGGGTTGTGCTGTTACATTTGGTGATAAAAATTGGAAGGTTACAAAAGGTGCCTTAGTGGTAGCAAAAGGTGGGAAAGTAGGCATCTTATATATTTGTATAGGTCATATTATTCCTTCTACTTTAGCTATTGCAGATAAAAATCAATGTTCAGGAACACTTGCTATAGTTCAGTAGGCAGAAAATCACACAGTTGCTATGAATTCTAAATCAGCACTGTGGCATAATAGACTTGGGCATCTAAGTGCAAAAGGTATGAAAGTACTTCATTCAAAGAATGTTTTACTAGGTCTGAAATGTGTTAGTATGGATTTTTGTGAAAGTTTTGTATGGAAATTAGTTTTCTCAAGGATGGGAAGCAAAAGAAAGATGAGAAATTGGAGCTTGTGCATACGGATGTATGGGGACCAGCTCAAGTATCTTCTCTTGGTGGCTCTTACTACTATGCCACTTTTATTGATGATGCAACAAGGAAGGTATGGATTTATTTCCTTAGGCATAAATCTGATGTATTTGAAACTTTTTAAAAATGAGAATCTTTGTTGAGAATGAGCCAGGTAAAAAGTTAAAATGTTTCAGATCTGATAATGGCGGTGAGTATTGCAACAAATACTTTGAAGAGTATTGTTCCTCAAATGGTATTCGTAGGCAAAAAATGGTTCCAAGGATGCCATAGGAAAATGGAGTGGCTAAGCGCATGAACAAAACAATAATGGAGCGTGCACGAACTATGAGATTGCATGTTGGGCTGCCTTTAAACATGTGGGTAGAGGCTGTAAACACTGTTTATTTAATCAATAGAGGTCCCTCTAATCCCTTGGGTTGTGGTATTCCAAAGGAAGCATGGATAGGTAAGAAGGTGAGTTATTCTTTTCTCAAGACCTTCAGTTGAGAAGAATTTGCACATGTAGATTTTGAAAATAGAACCAAGCTTGATGCAAAATCAAAGAAATGTATATTTGTTGGATATGGAATTGATGAATTTGGTTATAGGCTTTGGGATTTTGAAAATTAAAAAATTGTGAGAAGTAGGGATGTCATATTCAATGAGAAAGTGTTATACAAAGATCAGTTGCAACAACATGAGAAGAAAGAAAATGATTATGTAGTGTTGGATGATGTTCTAGTGCTTCCTCATGCTCCGCAACAACAACAACAAATACCACAAACTCCAGTGAATGTTAGACGATCTTCAAGGATAGTATACCTCCAAAAATATTTTCTCCCTTCTTTGTATTCTATTTTATTAACTGATGCTGGTGAACCAAAATGTTATGATGAAGCTATGCAGGTGGATACCAAGGCTTAATGGGAGCATGGAATGGAAGAAGAAATGGAATCCTTGCTGAAAAAGAAGACTTGGGAATTATGCAAGTTGCCTACAGGTAAAAAGGATTTACCAAAAAAATGGGTTTATAGGCTGAAAGAGGAGGATGGAGGTAAGAAAAGATTTAAATCCAGATTAGTTGTAAAGGGATTTGTATAGAAAAAGGGTATTGATTTTGATGAAATCTTTTCTCCAGTTGTTTAAATGACTTCTATTCGTACTATGTTAAGTATTGTGGTTGCTGAAGATTTGCATTTAGAACAACTTGATGTTAAAACAACCTTTCTCCATGGTGATTTGGAAGAAGAAATATATATGGAACAACCACAAGGATTTGAGGTCAAAGGTTAAGATAAATTGGTGTGCAGATTGAAGAAAAGTTTATATGGCTTGAAGCAAGCACCTCGGCAATGGTATATTAAATTTGATAGCTTTATGGCTGAGCATGGCTATAGTCAATGTAATTCAGACCATTGTGTTTATTTTAAGAGGTTGGATGATGATAGCTACATTATTTTATGCTTATATGTTGATGATATGCTTGTAGATGGGTCTAACATGGATCACATAAAGGAGTTAAAACAACAGTTAGCAAATTCATTTGCTATGAAGGATTTGGGGGTAGCAAAAAAAATCCTTGGTAGGAAGATTACAAGAGACAGGAAAAACAAAAAAAATCTTTTATCTCAGGCTGATTATGTTGAGGTGTTACATAGATTTCATATTGAAAATGCAAAAGTTGTCAACACACCTTTGCCTAGTCATATTAAATTAACTAAGGATATGTTTCCAAAGACACAAGAGGAGGAAGAAAAAATGTCCAAGGTACCATATGCTTCAGTTGTAGGTAGTTTAATGTACGCCATGGTATGCACAAGACCATATATTAGATGTGCTGTAGGAGTTGTCAGCAGGTATATGAATCATCCCGGTGTTGAGCATTGAAATGCGATAAAATGGATTCTCAGGTATTTGAGAGGTACATCCAATAAATTTTTATGTTTTGGGGGATCTAATACTGATTTAAAAGGCTATGTTGACTTAGATTTGGCAGGGGATGTAGATACTAGGCAGAGTACCACATGTTATGTATTTACAGTTGGTGGGACAACAATGAGTTGGAATTCTCAGTTGCAAAAGGTGGTTGCTTTATTAGCCATGAAGGAAGAGTATGTTTCTGCAACAGAGGCGAAAAAGGAGATGATATGGCTGCAACTTTTCATGGAAGAGTTGGGAAAACAATAGGCTGAAAATTACTTGTTTACAGACAGCCAGAGTGCTATATATCCTGCAAAGAATTCTGCCTTGCACTCCAAAACCAAACACATACAGTTGAGATATCATTTCATTCAGTCAGTGTTGGAGGATGGACATGTAAAGCTGGAGAAGATACATATAGATTCCAATCCTACAGATATGTTTATGAAGGTGGTGACAAGGGAGAATCCAAGCTCCTCTTCAGTTTCAGTTGGCCTTCAATTCAAGTATAATAGACTAGTAGGGTCCAAGGTGCTTATTTCCAGTGGGAGCTATAAGTGTAGTAGTGTCATCTAGGATCAGTCTCCAAGTGGGAGATTGTGTTGGTGTGGAGCCTGATCAATCTCCAAGTGGGAGATTGTTGGTATGTGGCAACTGATCATGCTATACTATACACTCTTCATGTATCCTTGCTGGGGTTCAGGGACGGTAGCCCTCAAAATTTTTTTTCCCCCTTTTTTTTTGCATTATCACTGAAAAAGGAAAAAACACCAAAAAATGGGAAAAACCCAACTTTGTAGAACCCTAATCTGGAAGCTTCTAAGCTTGTTATAAGGGGTTGGGATGGGAGTTACAGTATGGGGTTCAAAAAGGTGATTATTCACGAGATTGTAATAAGTTTTGCACTGGATAATAAAATCATTGGATGGTTGTGGTTTTGTGGATGCAGCCCGGATTGGGTGAACCACGTTAAATTCTCTGTGTTTTCTTGTTTTTGCTATAATTTTTTGTGTGTTTTATTTCTCTGTTTTATTGATCAAATATGAATTTAACTGTTTGAAATCTGCTTTCTAACCCTAACACATTGGTGGAACATGGTTCTGGATTTTTAGAAAAAAGGAAATTGAAAATGACATCATCATCTGAAAAGATAGGGATATCAAGCAGCTCAGTTTTGTTCCTAGTCAATGAGTTCGAGATGTATCAAAGGTAAGGAATCATCAGATTGGTCAAGATGAAAGGAAGTGAGGGTCATGATATAAACGTTTTCAGGGTGTTCAATAGCAATGTCAAGGTCTATAATCCTACTCTCCTCTGAATGATCTATCTCGCTCGATGTCTAATCGTCCTCACTAGAGTCATCGATATGTAGTGATCCAAATTCAAATGGTATAGACCCTAAACTTTGTCCCTCCATACGTATGGGTGCATACCTCTTTATCACATCAATTTATTTGTCTTCATAATATTCTTCAGATAGTGAATCCCATTCATATTCATTTGAGTATGTTTCAGAACTAGCTTGCAATTGGAGGATTCACTCATAAATCTGCTGAGTGGCTTCTTCTTTTGTCTCTTCTTTGTATCCTAATCATGTCTTGTCTTTTGCATTGATTGTGATAGGATGAATTGGTTCCACAATACCTTCTTTTCTTTTTCCAATAGGACCTTTTCCTTCATTTCCCATCTTTTCTAAGATTGTGAACCCTTTACCATATTGCTCTGTTGGTATATTGGAAGTTGCTGTTGTGGATTCTTTTTTATCTTTGTAAAGCCATGTTAGAATGCCTTTGTCCTCAAATTCATCAACTAGAGTACCTACTTTTACAAATGTACCATCAAAGATCGTGATGGGTTGTGAAAATTGTTGTCTAGATGTTGATGGTTGTCCATATGATTTTGGAGAAGATAGTAGTTGTGAGAGACATAAGGACTGCTCAAAAGAATACTCACCCATGCCTTTATCTTTCAACTAAATCTTTTTCTCAAACTGTTTTGACAAAGAATTGAGTTGGCCTTCATTACTTGATGAAATAGAAGAAATAGCTTCTCTGTTGTGTGGTACAAAAACATTTTGGACTGTCTTGAGAGTGTTGCAATATTGAGGATTATTAGAATTTTCTGAAATTGTGATCTCTTGTCCATTGTAAGGGAATTTCAAGCATTGATGATATGTTTCAGATGGCACTGCTTGCATTTCATGGATCCAAGGTCAAACCAAGAGTATGTTGTATGTCAAATACTTGTCTAAACCTTGGCATATTATATCCTTTTGAATTGGTCCCACTTGAATTGGAAATACTATCAGTCCTTGAGAGGATCTTTCTTCATCAACATAAGCTTTTATGGTGATATTTCTTCTGGAATCTATTGCATTTTCTGAAAATACCAATCCACGGATAAGCTTTAAACTACATATATTTAGACTATCTCCTCCATCTATTAAAATGTGTTTGACCCAATTTTTATGGATTAAAACCTCAACATGGAGTGGAGCATTATGTGGATGAGTGAGGGATGCATCATCATTTTCTGAGAATGATAAACAATGGGGTGTAGTCAAATGTCCCACCATGGCTTGGAATTGACAAACTTCCAAATTGGTTGGTACTGTGGTGTCCACTAAAGATTTTTACAGAATATCCTTATGGGTTGGTGAAATTTTAAGAAGTTCTAGTATGGATATCTGTGATGGAATCTTTTGCAATTGATCTACTATATTATATTGATTTGAAGGAGCAACATGTGTTTTAGATATACTTCCTTTCAATACCAATTTGGAATGCCCCCTTGTGGTCACATTTATTGGTATGTTGTCTTGTTTATCATTGATTTTGATGACATTGATTTGATTATCAGTTGCAACAATGTCTTGTTTATCCTTGATTTTGATGTCATTGATTTGATTATCAACTACAACAATGTTTTGTTTATCCTCAATTTTGATGTTATTGATTTGATTATTAGTTGCAACAATGTGAAGGATGGTAGTATCATAGACATAATTCACATTCTTCCCTTTGGTGTTTGTCGAAGAGGATTCTCCTTTTTCATAGTTGGGTAGAGGGTTTTTAAATGCTCCATGATCATCATTTGTTTTATGTCCCTCTATCAATATTTCACGTCTATCTATCAAGTCTTGCACCAAATATTTTAGTTGCATACAATCATTTGTTTTATGACCTTTGTTTCTATGAAAATCATAGTAATTGCATCGTTCCATCATGATGGTTTAACTCTTGGTTCAAAATATCGTGCATTTGGTAATGTTATGAGTTTGTGTGCAGGAAGCTCTTTTAGTGTTGATTCAAGTGATTGCCCCAAAGGTGTAAACTTTCTTTGATGTGGTGGTGGAGCTGGTTTAGATTCATTATTGTTCTAATTGTTTTTAGGTGTAGTACCTGATAAATTGAAGACTGGTTTTATGTTATGTGTGTTAGCTACGCCATCATTAACAACATTCTTGTTTCTTGTCTAGAATTTAGATTTTTCATTGCTGTTATGATGGTTAGAAGAGTTAGCAGAGTTTGTTCCTTCGTTATATATTTTCAATACTCCTCTTTTAACCAAGGCTTCCTCAATCTTCAATCCATTTTCAATCAGCTTTTCAAAACTGGGTGGACATTGCAATTGGAGTCTATAACTCATCCCATTGTTGAGATTATCAATGATGATATCCATCTTTTCTTTCTCAGGTATAAGACGGGCATATCTAGCAAATAATCATCTCCATCTTTGTAAGAATGTAAGGAATGACTCACCATTTTTCTATTTTGTATTACAAAGATCTTTCATGGTTATTTCATGTTGAATGTTGTATGAATATTGGGAGATAAATTTATTTACCAACTCCTCAAATGATCTAATACCTGGTGGGAGTTTAGAAAACCATTCCATGCATTGACCACCCAAACTTCTTGGAAATAATCTCATTAGATATGTTTCTTCATGTGCATATTCCAGACTCATGGTGCAAAATTCTCTTACATGATCTTGAGGCTTAGTTTTTCCATTGTATTTTTCATATTTTGGAAGTTCACAATTTGGTGGGAAAGGTATCATGTTCATATTTTTGTCAAAGGGATAAGGACAGATGTCTTGCAACAAATATCTCTTGGTTGTTCCTTTGTGCATGTCTTGGATTTGTTGTTGAAGATTTTGCATCTGTTGAGTTAAAGCATTCAATGGATCTATGATTTGTGAGTCAACTTCTATTTTCTTGGGAGTTCCCTTCAAT
The DNA here is from genome assembly GCA_007258455.2 of Sequoia sempervirens. Lineage (NCBI taxonomy): Eukaryota > Viridiplantae > Streptophyta > Pinopsida > Cupressales > Cupressaceae > Sequoia > Sequoia sempervirens. The sequence goes on along the minus strand of VDFB02288796.1, from coordinate 6,648 downwards.
TGGTTCATATCAAAATCATTGGGTAGTTTTACATCTTGATTTTCCAGCATGAAAAAGCATTTCTCTCCATCTTTTTCTAGAATTTTTTCTATGAACTTGTGAAATTTAGGGTCTTGTTGAGCTTGTTGAATGTCCTCATCAGTTATCTTATCTATTTTAGGTTGATGAAATCTGTGAAAGGGATTTTCTTCTCCTTCTTCCATGATGGTTTGGGTTTCTACTTCTTGTTCTCTGAGTTTTTGTTTTTGAGGTCTTGTTAAAACAAGCATGCAAGTGATAGAGTTTTGCTATACTTTGATCTTTGTTTTGGGAGTTCCAATGAAGTACCTAAGTCAAATAGGATGATAGATCCTATTGATGAGACTAGGCTAAATCTGATTAATACGTTTGTTTCATGATAAAGGATGATAGATCCTGATGGTGAAACCTGGCTAACAATTAGAGATGGGGTTGGTGATTGGGAACTTTAAGTTGTTTGATCTAAGTTTAGTTAAAGGGATTGCACTTGCAAAAGCCAATTTCTTCAAGTTTAAATCGATGTTGTAATGAGGAATGATCTTTGCTCTAAAAATGATCCCTAAATATGAGTCTAGTTGTTAAACAAAAGTTCAATTTAGCTCTCTATTTGAGTGTCAGGTGAATGCGCTAAAACATGGAGTATATGCATTGAAAGATGGGGTAAATGTGCCAGAACAAACCCTATATGCACTAGATTGTCACTTAAATGCACTAGAACATAAAGATGATGCATTGAAAGGTGAGGTAAATGTGCTAGAATAGACCTTATATGCATTGAAAGATGCGATGAATGCATTGTAACAACCCCTATATGTGCTAGACTATGAACTCAATGCATTGCAATAGGAGGTTATGCGCTAAACTAGAAATGTCACCATTTTGAAAGTTTTCCTAGTTTTTCTTATTTTTGAATCAGTGAATTGAGTGTTTTTGGATGGATAATCTTTTGAATAGTGATTTCAAACACAAAAGCAAGTAGTAAAACAGCTGTTTCATCCTATGATCTAAACATTAAGTGTATTTTCTAGTATATGGTCTGAACCCTTTGATTTCCACTAGTATTGAACAATAGCAAACAAATCAGTCAAACTCTTCTAATGCTAAGGGTCATTAATAACATCACAACCCATATCTTAGAGCTACGTCAACTCACATGGCCGTGTCACCCCCTAGAAGGTGCTTGTGTTTTTGCCTTTTCTAGGTCTTAACCAAAAGTCAATTCCTTCACTTTTGGCTAGAAATCCCTGGTAGTTATATGGTGAGTATCTTGGGGGCAGATTCTTCCCTTCCCTTGCACTGTGAATATTATAATGTTTAGAAACTGACTCAGCTTGCCTACTACACTTAAAGTTCTTAGTAAGGGTTTTTGTTCGGTGTGACAAATGATAAACTCCCTCAGAAGGCCTCCCAACCTTTAGAACAAAGGCTTTGGGGATGGCTATCAATGCACACTACCGTTGAATGTGACTTTCATCACGATTCACATTTGATTATAGTGGGTTGGAATGCTTGGCTTTAGTTGTTCCCACTTAGGTTGTTCCCTTAGGGTGATTACTTTTTCCCACTAATGTAGGCCTGCTAAAGGTGCTATTGCAATAAAATAAAAGAGTGAGTCTAGCATTCTGGTCACCCAGTAAAGGGGAGAGCATAGGCCTATCACTTTGCAAACACAACATACATGGTGTTCTTTAACCTTGTAATTAAACTATATGCCTAATTTAATCAAAGGAAAATAAGTCTAGCCCCTGCAAACATCATTAGTAGTCTCAGATATGTCTTTGATAGTGTATAAAGCACTTGCAAAACAAAAAGATATAGATCAGTCCCCCAAAATTTTAAATTTCTGCAAATAAAGGTGTATTTGCTAAAACAGAGAACATATGTGCTAAAATATTTAGTATATGCTCTATTATGGAAAACATAAAAGGAAATCAAATCCTGTATATGCACTAAAAAAGAAGGTAGATGTGCTAGTCTAGGCTGTGTATGCGCTATAACAGAGCTTGGATGCACCGAAAGTCACCACCTATGCGCTGAAACAGGATGCATATGCGCTACATCAAAATTCACGAATGATCTTGTTGACAAAAATTTGCAAGAAAACGTTAAAAATGGGGCTAGGCCCCATGATGGGCACCAATTTATGTGTGTGTAAAATGTCGTGAATAAGCAAGTAAACCTATACAACACACCATTGAAACATTATATCAAGGAATTCAAATAAAAATCAAATTAAAACAAACAATTCCTTAATGGCGTCTCATTGTCCTCTATCTCCAAGGATTCTTTAAGTCATTTTTCTCTCAAATTGTTTGTGCACACATGACTTTCCAAATGACAACCTAAAGAATGAGAGATGCTGGAAATGCAAGAGATGTTTCCTACATTACATGATTGATAAACTACTTGTAGATGATATGCAAAGATAATGATGCTGCTATGATGCTGCTGTATGAAAATGATATGATTAAACTACTATAATTAAGATGTTGCTAAGGAAAATTCCATGATTAAGCTACTTGATGCTAAAATGCTAATGCTAAAATGCTCACTAAAATTCTGCAGAGTATAATTGCTACAAATGCTCAGCTCTCTTTCTAAGAATCCTTTTAGTTGTAAATGAGGGCCTATTTATAGATTTTCCAAGGCATGGGCCTAGGTGGTAGAAATCAATGGTCTGGATTCGATCTGGAGAATGGACAGTTAAAGATGAAGAGGTTAGAGAGAAAAGGGGAAGTGTGTTCCCTTTAAAAGAACAAACTACCAAGTGTGAAGAAGAATAAAATGGAGATGAAGGCCAAGTGTCCCAAATTGGTTAGAATTTGTTGAGGATAAATGCCAAATTAAATTTAGAAATATTTAATTTCTTGAGACACATGATGAGGTGGAAGGTGGGAAGAAGTTAGTAGAAATGTACTTAAATTCGAATTTAAAATTTAAATTTAATGAGAGGAGGTTAATTAAATAAAACAAACTAATTAAATTTGTTCATTTAATTAAGACATGAAGAAAATAATTTAGGATAGGAAGAATTAGAGAAAATGAACTATATAAATAAATTTGTCAATTTATTTATAAGTAGAAGAATTAAAGATTATTAATTAAATAACTGGTATTTAATTAATCCTCCAGACCAAATTTGAGTGTATACAAAGAGTATCCATCCCAATTTTTAATAGATTGCCTTGTAACTCCATCATTGGTGAAGAAGTCCGCTAGATAATTACCCTCACACAAGATGTGGGTTATCCTTATATAATCAAACAAATTGATCATACCTAGAGAATAAGAGATTAACGATTCTATAGAACAACTAGGGGGATGGAATTTATTTAGAAATCTTATAATGTTTAGAGAGTCCCCTTCCACACAAATTTTCTTGAAGCCTCTATCATAGGCAACTTTTATACCATTGTATGTTGCCACTACTTTAGCTAGATGATTTGTCTGCATTCAAGGTTGTTAATTTATTCATATTATATATGCATTGAGTTCTTGGGCTAGTTACACTATATATATGTGATGCATGCACAAGTTATCACATTATGTATATGTGATGAAGTGTGAATTATTCACATTATATACATATGTGATGTATGCTTATGCTAGTCACCATGTGTAGTTGTGATGTGAGTATGAGTTGGTCATCGTATGCATATGTGAAACATGAATGTGTTAACCCCCATGTGTACCTATGAGGTGTAAAAGAGATAATCATCTATGTATGTGCAACACAAGTAGGAGCTAACCACATTGTGTATAGATAATATATGTTTGAGCCAATCACTATCAGAACATGTGATGTTGGAATTATATGGTCTTTGTGTGGTTTGGTGTGTTTGTACACTAATGTTGGCATATAATCAAGACTTTATTATAATGTGTTTGATACCATTCTACAATAATTGGGTTAAATTGAAAGCATAAGCTTAATGAATAAGGGCGTCTTAAAAGCGAGACTAGAGATCTCATATAAGTTAAAATGATGAATTATCTCTATCATTAGAGTACACATTATTGAACCTTTGATTCTCAAAAGAGATACATAGGTAGGGATATTACCAATGAAACCTCAAGTTTTAGGTTAGGGTCTATGGATAAACCTAACATTTGGAACTTACCACATTCTAGTATGAGTTTATGATAGAGTTGTCACCACAACTAAGGTTGGAAAATTTATGAAGCTGACACTTCTAAATTATATTAAATATGCTTGGTTGATTTAGTACTTGTGATGAATTTAGAAAAATAGTAGTTATTACATGCTTCTCCTTGCTAGCCTCTTTGTCTTGATAATTAGGTGTTAGTGTAAATAAAAGAATTATACAACTAGTTAGATTTTAGCCTATCTAGGAGAGTCTTGTTAACTATGTTAAGTCCACACTTAGGGATTTTTTTTCTTTTTGTCTCACCTCAGAAGGATGTGACAAATGTGCATACCTTTAGAGACACTTGTCTCAAGTGCACATGACACATTAGATGTACACTTGTCCTATGCAAATGTAAGGTGGTTAAAGTCCTCAACCATCTTCTCATCTTATCCCTGCCTTTATATGCAAGGGCCTCATTGTATATTTTTCTTTTTCTTTTTGGATTGTATATATGCAAGGGCCTCATTATATATTTTTTATTTCTTTTTGGATTGTATCTATGCAAGGGCCTCATTTGGCTTATTGTTACAAATATTCATTTGTGGAAGTTATTTGGACTTTTATTTCATGCATCTTGGTTGCCCCAACATGAGGTATTTTGTGTAGTGTGTCAAATTATGATATTTCTATTAGGATTTAAATGCATGGTTTTTGAGTCAAACTCATTAACCCATATTTCATGAGTATTGGTTTGCATGAACTTATATCTCTTATGAGAATGAAAGGTCCACTTAGCACTTATTGCATCCAGGTGATGCTCACAGGGGTGGAGTATTGAGACTTCTTGAGAGATTGCTCATCCCAATACTACTCCAACTTAAGTGTACTTAACCATGGAGTTTTGCCCAAGTAAGGTAGCACGCTTGAGTTGGAGTAGTACTAGGATGAGCGACCTCTTAGGAAGTCACAATACTTTACGTTTGTGAATGCCACTTAGATGCAATGAGTGGTAAATGGACTTTTTATTCTCACAAGCAATGGGTTCATGTGAACCACTACTCATGAAATAGGGATCAATGAGCTTTACTCAAAAACCATAAAATTGAACCCTAAAAGAAATATTATAGCCCCTTTCTTTGTGAACACCAAACCTCTACTCCTCCCAAATTCAAAACCTTTCCTCGTACTCACTTACCTGCTCCTCACCATTTTATTATTTTTTAAAAATTTAATATTATTTTTTAATTTTACCATTATAAAATCATGATTCCCTCTTCCTCTTAAATTTTTAAATAACTGAAAATCAACATTATAGATTACACTATAAAGACACCCAATGGTCAATAAGGATTGCAGATTAGCTTTTAATTATATAAACTCCATGATGTTAAACAGCTAGGAAGGATGTAGAGGTAAACAACAGGAATTATAAGATAATTCATGAGTGTCAGTTTTTTCAAGTCTTAGGGCTAAGACATAGTTCATATCAAGATTCTCTCTATCTGGAAGTTTTCTTCTCTCTTGTACTTTTCTTTGTTCCCAGTTATTGTGTAATTTCATTTGAGTTACCATATTTATGGTACAAAAATTATGAGCAGACCATATAATTTATGGATAGAGATCACATCATAATTTATAGAAATGGAGTTTTTCCTGAGCAAAGTTTCAAAAACATGTTTCTTTTTTAAACCTTAGGAAAAAAAAATGAACCAGAAGGAGATTCATGGTTAAGTACCTCCAACAAAACTAAGGTAAGAATCAAGATCATCCCTTTGGAAGGGAACTGATTGAGATAGACAGAACGTTAGCTCACGTGAAATATTGCCATAAATGCCAAAGTACTGCCAAGGTCAAACTGGTACACTTATTTTTTGTCTGCAAACTCACGGGCTCCCTGTCTTGCCAAATTCAAACAACAGAAAAACCAAAGCTGATCTTCATTGAAAATGAAAATGTATCACGAGAATCCTTTTCTTTTCAATTTCCTGCATCTGTCAAAACTCAGACAGCAATGCAGTTTATTTTTATATTAGGAAAAGAGAAAGTCAAGAGGCCTATAAAAGGCCCCAGGAATCCTTCATATTTCATATTGTAATGCAGAGTCAACCAACTCTAGGCTGTGTTAGAATGTGGGAGAAAGTGCATTGGGGGACTTGGGTTTTATTTGATTTTGTGTGAAGGGATGCTGACCTCGCCAACAATCTCAGCAATTATGTCTTAGGTGTATATATATGTACATGGACACAGAGGTGAGATTGTTGGAGAGGTTCAACATGTCTGTGCACAGCTAGTTTATCAGTACTCAGAGCAAAGCAATATCAACAATGGTAATTATTTGTCCATGTATTTTTAAAAATCTTTTATGTTTTCTTGGTAAGTGTAGTTCTAGTTTTTGGATATAATTTTTTAGGGTATTATATGATCATAGATTTTTTTTAAAAGGGTTGTTTTTCTTGATCATTTAATGGATCTGATATTTTATCTGTTTTATCATTGAGGTTATGTTTTCAGAATAAAAATCTTGTTCTTCATGGGGAGG